>JAMYXO010000183.1:32500-45000 GCA_033310375.1 Conus canariensis | reverse complement strand
AGACAGTGTCATGTTGTTTACATCCTTCTGTTGGATTATGTGACAGACAGTGTCATGTTGTTTACATCCTTCTGTTGGATTATTTGAGTGACAGTGTCATGTTGTTTACATCCTTCTGTTGGATTATGTGACAGACAGTGTCATGTTGTTTACATCCTTCTGTTGGATTATGTGACAGACAGTATCATGTTGTTTACATCCTTCTGTTGGATTATGTGACAGACAGCGTCATGTTGTTTACATCCTTCTGTTGGATTATGTGACAGACAGTGTCATGTTGTTTACATCCTTCTGTTGGATTATGTGACAGACAGTGTCATGTTGTTTACATCCTTCTGTTGGATTATGTGACAGACAGTGTCATGTTGTTTACATCCTTCTGTTGGATTATGTGACAGACAGTGTCATGTTGTTTACATCCTGACTGACCACAACACGCTGAATCAGGGCTCAAAGCAAGTTAAAATCAGAACTCTTCAATATCAAATACACGTGTACTGTGTACTACACACATACACACACACAGGGATGGAGGGGGGGGGGGAGAGAGAGAGAGAGAGAGAGAGAGAGAGAGAGAGAGAGAGAGAGAGAAACACATTCAGTTAGCTGATTGGTTAGTTAGTTAGTCAAACAATTAGTTAGGTAGTTAATCCTTTCCCCAGTTTTCAACCCCCCCCCTCCCCAACCATACTGGGCCCTACTGGAGTAGTAAGTTCAAAACACTATCCCTGAACAGCACTATAATAGTGTTCTGAATACGATGATAAGACTACGATACTGTTATGAACATAGATTCAAAACTCTATCAGTAACATGAAGTGAACACTATCCCTTACAGTCGAAACACGAAAAATCTTCTTGTCCTGACTTGAACAGGACTCATACACAAAATTCTATTGTTTATATTATGTGGTGCCTTACTGTGTATTCTGATAAGATAAAACCAGGCAAGATTAGATAAACTAAGAAACACTTTGTTATCTTCAAAAAAGAGAAATTGGGTCAGGTGCAACTGTTATTACAAAACTCGAATGGACTGAACATCAAATATACAAATCTGTCATAAACATTTATATCAGATTTATATACTAAAACTTTGCAAAAGATTTAATATTTTACACACATTACGCCATGGCTTTAAAATTTACTGCTCTTACAAATTCTACATTTAAGACTAGAAACAAAAATGTAAAAAAAGGAAAGTCAAGTATATAAATGATAACAGCATGAAGTAATACCACCTTCCCCTCCCCTCCCCCCTCCACACACGCACTCACACCGAACACATCTATATTCCACACACACACACACACACACACCACACACACACACACACACACACACATGCAGCCCCTCCTTTTCAGTAACAGAGTAGAAATTCACATTACTTTGCCAAAAACTTGACTGTCCTGATAGTAGAAATTCACATTACTTTGCCAAAAACTTGAGTGCCATCATTTGCTGTGTGTCCTGCCTTTTGCACGACTCATGCTACTCATTCAGCTCTTACATACCAACTTGCCCTACACCCACAACTTTACTGCACACATTCACCATATCATTCAAATCATCATTCACTTGTTTCGTACTGAAGATTACATTGAGTTAAAAAAAAAAAGTATAAATGATGATAATAATAATGATAATAATACTAATAATAATGATGATGATGATGAAGATAATAGTGTTTATTTATGGCTCTTAATCTTACATAAGCCCTAAGCACTTACAAATACAGAAAAGATTAAAGAAAACATAAATGAAGCCAGTAAGAAGATAAATATTGCAATAAGTACCATGATTTTGTTACCAGCTGGACTCCATAAAAGACTTTTCCCCTGTTGATTTAAGCAGAAATAATGTAATTCCTTTACATCACATAAAAAAAAAAAAATCAATCCTATACAATGGCAAATATTGTAACTCGGCTGCTTCCATGTTCAGGCCCCCCAAAGAAATCTTACACATGGTGGGTACTGTCACTTGGCTGCTTCCATGTGGACAACAGAGTTGAGGCCTCAGTATACTTATACAATCCTTTTACTTTAGCTCCTCTTCTGGTGGTGTAACCCAACCTTCATTTGCTTCGAACCCATGTCCCTCAACTGACCAGACACAATCTCTTCATATATCTGCCTTTTCTCATGTATCTGCCTTTTGATCGATTTGGCAACAGTCTGCTTGTCTGTCTATCTGTTTGTCTGTCTGTTGGTCTGTATTTGTGTATCCTGTTAACTTGAGCTGGTGTGTGTGTGTGTGGTTTTTGTTAGTGTTGTTATTCTTCTTCTTGTTTTATTGTCCTTTTTAAAAAAAATTCCTTTGTTGGTACAGTTTGTCTGCCTTCCCCCTAATATTATAAGAAATACTTTTATCCATACTTTATTTTGTTATATCATGTAATTTGAATGTATGTGTTAAGAAAAAAAAATGGATGATCATCCTGTCTTTGGTGGTAAGATATTGACAGTTTACACATATAATATGCAATTCTATAAAGACAGAAGTGTCTGTGTGTGTGTGTGCGTGTGTGTGTGTGTGTAATACAAATTTACGTAGAATGAATATTGTTAAGGACGCTAACTCAGAATGAATATTGTTAAGGACACTAACTCAGAATGAATATTGTTAAGGACGCTAACTCTTTCAAGTCAAAACTGTCATTTCCCAGCAAGGCTTACCTCCCGTACATCTGAAACGCAAACTTACCTCCCGTACACCTGAAACGCAAACTTACTTCACGAGCGCTCATACAGTACCTGCACCCTCCCCTTTACCCTGTCGTGATCTTCGCCCCTTCCACCCTCCTTCCTACCTTCTATCCGCCATATTATTATCCTCTTCAACTCTGCATCTCATCCCATCCAAACATGGCGCATATTTAACTCTCGTTAGCAGCGTCAGAAAGAAAAAATCCTTTGACTTTTCTTGAATTAAGAGACAACACCGGTTGACGAGAAGCGGTACAAACACAGACATGCACACGTTTCGATGTCGATGGGTACAAACAAACCGCACAGCATTAAAACTCTATACACTACTGATGATGATATGAGAGAGACTGATTGATTGACTGATCTTTAATACACAAGGATGAAGACTTTAGGCCAAAGCCTTGTCTTACAATCTGTCCTTGTCATGCATACATTATTTCAACACATATCATTCATACTGACAATTCAACATAGCAACATGGTAATCTAATTCTACAATGATAAGGAAGCTATTCATAAAAGTACTAATGAGATGGGGGATGGTAAAACAGAAGGAAACTTACAAACAAGAGAGAGAGAGAGAAGAGAGAGAGAGAGAGCACAAGCAACGTGTCATGATGAAAACAGGGTGTTGATTACTACAATGTGCGTGCTAGTCTGTTTGCCAGTTGTTTTGAATGACTACGACGTGCACGCCATTTACTGTCTGCGAACTGCTTGTTTGGAATATTTCAGCACAATAACCAGTTATCAGTGGACGTTTTGTCAAAGCCAGCAGTAACCTGAAGAGCAGGCCGTAAATCAGCGACAGTATCAGTGCGAATGGAAGCAAATGGCGGTGGGAATGTTTGCAAATGGCGGTTGTAGAAGAGCAGACGACAGTTGGGGTCCTAGGCCGAACCGCTTTCTCTGATCGGGATTTGTGGGTCTCGAGTTCTGTGCTGAGAACGATCTAAAAAAAACGCAGACACAACCAGTTTGTCGACACTTTCAATGCGGTTTGAGTGTGATCAAGGAGGTCTCACTGCCTGCGGACTAGTCCATATAGGCTACACCACATCTGCTAAGTTGGGAGACCACGCTTCGCACGATTTAGAGCTGATGATTTTTTTTTTTTTTTTTTTTTTTTTTTTGACTGATGACTGAATGCGAGACGAGTGTCTCACGGCTGCGACGTAGCAAATGTCCTGTGCATTGGCTGGTGAGACCTTAAGAGTCCCTACCCGATATTGTGTCATTATTATCACTGTTTACGTGTGTGTGGTGAGTGTACACGTGTGTATGTAGGCTTATACCTGTGTGCATGGGTGCGTGGGTGCAGGCCCATGTGTGTGTGTGTGTGTGTGTGTGTGTGTGTGTGCAATGCATGAGGGTGGTGGACTAATGACTGTACAGTTAATTAAATGGTCTGTGGTGAGTTCTTTTGAGATATGAACTGATTGTAGCGGAAAAAAAAGTTTGTAACTTAAAAAAAAAAAAAAAGGTGGGAGGGAGGGTGGGGGGTCACGACTACGTTTTGTTCGTAAATGTATTCATAGCTTTAGAGGTGCCCCCCCCCCCCCCACACACACACACCTCCTGGCACTACTCTGTTCGTAGCTATGCTGAGAGCGCAGCTGCACAGCTTTATCATTGGCCTAGTACACACACACCCACACACACACACACACACACACACACACACACATATACATTTACTACCCTCCGCTGGCTGCTTTGGGGGTGCTGTTGGATTCTTTTTTGAACCCTTGGTGGTGAGAACACCACAGAATTACGGACTGTGGTGTGTCTCTATTTGACACCAAGAGCGCAGACACAATCAGCCGTGTCTCCCTGATGAGTCCGATCCAGCGGACGAAAGGCCTAGGAGCAGGCAATACAAATAGATCTGCCTTCGAAGGGGAGTATGATGGTTCCCTCAGGCAGCTAGTGAAGGGTTTCTCATATTATAATATATTCCCCTCATCTTCATTTTTTTTTTTTTTTTAAATTCAAATCTTTGCCAAGTCATTACTCCTATGACTGAAGAATTGTTAGCCTGCACTTGTTTTCTCCCACTACTTAATTGTTCAGCATTATAATGTTTGGTCAATCAGTGGGAGATTGCATCTCTTAGGAGATCCAAGTAAAGGTTGTTCTGTACAGTTCTTAGCCACTCACAATGCTTGGGTTATTGAACAGCAGAGCTGACCACTCAGACTGTACCATATCTTTTGATCTCCCTTGCATCCTTGAATGGATCCTCAAGCATAGGCTCAAAGATTGTCCCCTACATTTTATACTGTTTGCATAATGCTTTTAGTTTTTCAGCAACTTTTTTCCTCTCCACACTTTCGTTTTGTTCCATTTACTACCCTCCGCTGGCTGCTTCGGGGGTGCTGTTGGATTCTTTTTTGAACCCTTGGTGGTGAGAACACCACAGAATTACGGACTGTGGTGTGTCTCTATTTGACACCAAGAGCACAGACACAATCAGCTGTGTCTCCCTGATGAGTCCGATCCAGCGGACGAAAGGCCTAGGAGCAGGCAATACAGATAGATCTGCCTTCGAAGGGGAGTACGATGGTTCCCTCAGGCAGCTAGTGAAGGGTTTCTCATATTATAATATATTCCCCTCATCTTCAATTTTTTTTGTTTCTTTTTTGTTTTTTTTAAATTCAAATTTTTGCCAAGTCATTACTCCTATGACTGAAGAATTGTTAGCCTGCACTTGTTTTCTCCCACTATTCAACTGTTCAGCATTATATATATATATATATATATATATATATATATGTGTGTGTGTGTGTGTGTGTGTGTGTGTTTAAGCTGTGGGTTGGATCACTAACTTCACAACAACAAAAATAAACAGTAAACAAGTTGGGTATTTTTTGCTCCCATAAGAAAACCTAACACAGAGTAACTTTTATTCAAGACTGGCACAGCCTTTTAAACTTGAATAAAGTCAGACAAATACATAGACGAACAATCTAATAGTGGGGGAAAAAACAAGCGCAGGCCAACAACTGAACTATCTTCACAGCAATGACCTGGCAAAGATTTGGACTTAAGGAGGGGGGGGGGGGGGGGGTAATTTGAAGATGGAGAAACTGGGAACATGAAATTAAGAAAATATGTTACAGATATGAAAACTCTTCACTAGCTGCATAAGGGAACCATCGCAATCTCTTTTGAAGGCAGATATATTTGTATTGCCTGCTCCGAGGCCTTTCGTCCGCTGGGTCGGACTCATCAGGGAGACACGGCTGGTTGTGTCTGCGCTCCTGGCGTCAAATAGAGACACACCACATAAGGGAATATGTATCTTATAATAATATATATTTATATTATCTACTTTTGTGGTTGGTGTGTGGTGTGGTGTGTGTGTGTGGTTAAGCTGTGGTTGGATCACTAACTTCACAACAACAACAAAAATGGCTAACCGTATACTGTGCCCTCATTTTAGCAGACAAGGTTTTCTATGAGCACGTCAGATGTTCCGTGATCACACCAATTTAATTCTTATAACGTCATTAAGCTGTTCACGCAGTTCTTTTTTCGTCATGAAGTAAAGAATTAAGAGGTGCTGTCCCAACCACATAGAACTCACAGTTGCAGTTTACCTTCCGCTTGTGATGCTGTGTTACAAAAAAGCTCTGACCAGCTGTACACCCTAAACTTCATCTGTACAGCGTATTCTGATTCGATTTGATTCTAGAATTTAGAAATATCTTAGGGGAAAAAAAACTGCATTGCAACCGAATTTTCAGGAAATCAATTAAAAAAAATTTCTGTGAAGAGAAATCTCGGGGCCAGACTCTCTCCTGATACTTCACAGATTGTGATGTATGAAAATGGAAGTGCTGGTACACAAATCAGAAATCAAAATGTCCTTGGAAACATGCTCACTCCCCATCCCCCATCTTACACACACATACATACGCGCGTGCACGCGCACGCGCACACACACACACACACACACACACACACACACACACACACACACACACACACACACACAATTAATCAACCAATCAATTCAAATAAATCATGATGACAGCAGCCAAGCCGACCGTAAAGGACAGTAACTGTTTATCTCTCTCAGAAAGTCAAAAGTCACAACCAGTAGGACATCTCTGGATAAGATTTTCATGGAGTCTGTAGTAAGTAAAGTGTTTTTGTCTGGCATCATGTAAGTCTCAATCCTCTTTGAGAATATGTATTGTGAGAGGTACATTACACGGAATGCACCATTGTCCTTCCTCACGTTTCAAAAGATACGAGTGGGTATAATAGGAGTGACCTTCACGCAATCGGCTCAGTAGGGATTATGGACAGAGGGAATGGGATGGGATGGAAAAAAATCTATAAATGTTGCAGAACTTCATGCGTAAACTTCGAAACTTGTCCCTGCATTCGTACGACAGGTTACCTGAGTATAATCATGAATAAGTGAATCAGATCCCACAAACATGAAAGACTGTGTTGATAACGGAAATCTTAAAGCAAGGTAATAACAATAAGAGGTCATAATTCTTACTAATGAAAATGACTATCAATCTGATCCAGTCCAACAAATTCAGAACAAAGTTAATTGCTGGTTTATAAATTTACACAAAATAAAGAAAGTTGCTTGTGATTACAACTAGTCACGGATTTAAAAATATAATGATAATTAGTTTATTCTTAAATATAGAGATAGATAGACAGATAGGTAGACAGACTGAGAGAGAGAGGTAGATAGGTTGACAGGTAGATAGATAAACAGATAAATTCAAGAGCGGTGGGGGGAGGGGGGGGGGCGATCGGAGGGAGGAGAGAGAACAAGTGGCGCTGCACTTTGGCCATGCACTTTTTCCAGGGGAGAGCAACCGAATATTTACAAATAAATCAGTTGTGACGATGAAGCTAAACACTGAACTGCTGTACACTCACTCATATGCCCATCACTTCTGTCCTCGCACATGCCCCCCCCCCCCCCCCACCACACACACACACACACACGCCCCTTCCTCATCCAACATTGATCATATACATCTGTACATAGGTTCTGAGCACAACAATTCCATGAGCAATGATACTGATATTTCACAAGAACACTGTTCAGCGTTTGTTTGGAATTACAAACAAATAAACAGAATTAGTGCCACTACTCCGTACAACAAATCAAACTTATGAAGTGGGTATACAGGGCATTCAAACAGATGTCCAGTGTCTACACGAGGGATTATTGATTCTGCAATGGGGATGTTCTGCAACGAGTAAGAACTAATAAAAGCTCGTTTCTTTTGAAATGCTACAGTATGTCAGAGTTTAGGCTCACAGCTTTGTGCTTTAAACAGAACAACATTTCAATGAAACATTAATCTTTCTCTCTAGTAAGGATCGCATTGCTATAGATATTGTGACAGACTTGTATTATTCTTGGCTATATTATAGAGATAACTTGGTTACATATGATTAAAAACGAAAATTAGAGTTCCTCTCTAAACATACCAAACTTCCACAGGTTTGTTTAAAATCTTGATATGCATTTGAAAAATATATTGAATGATGTACAGGATTTTACCGTTTTACATGAAAGCCGATATTTCTTTATCTTCAATTTGGTAAACATGTAGAGAACTGGAAAAGAGAAAGCAAAAAACGGGAACGCAAAGACGAACAATAGCAGTACAATTACCAAAATAAACGGAAAACGAAAGTAAGAAAACAAAAGTAAACACAAATCAGAATGCAATCCAAGCTGGTAATCAACAAACCAAAGTGTGATGAAAACTATTTTGATTTTTTTTTCTTTTTCAAACTATAAAAGCAGTATAGAATGATAACAATAACATTCATCATCATCATCATCATCATCATCATCATCATCATCATTCATCATCATCAGGAGGAGGGGGTAGGGGCCACAAATCAAGATCCTTGTAAGCAGGTATGTGAAAGGTGAAACCCGGGAAAACAAATATCATGCCATGCCATAAAGTTCACACACATGAAGAAATTGACCCCCCCCCCCCCCCCCATCCACACCCGCACCCGCACCCACACCCACATCCACGCACTCTCTCTCTCTCTCTCTCTCTGATTGATGCCCTAATAATTTTGATTTCTTGAAACACTATAACTACACGGTTATAAATGTGTGTCCTGATTTCTGTTGATTATATTGATGTATTGTTGCTCTTTGTTCAAATTCCATAGTAATGTTTAGCATGTGATATTTTGGATTAAAAAAAAATGAAAATATACTCTCCCTCTCTCTCTGTCTCTGTCTCTCTCTTCGTATTTACAGTTGCTTCTCGATATATTGTCACTTAATCAATAATTCTAGTCTTGAGTAGTGTATGAATAGTTCAAGAAAAAAAATCGGGGGGGGGGGGGGGGGGGGATTATGATGGCATCTCTCTCTCTCTCTCTCTCTCTCTCTCCCTCTCTCTTTCAAACACACACACACACACACACACACACACACACACACACACACACACACACACACACACACACAGCGCGCACACACATACACACATCATGATAAATAAGTATAATGATTATTGATGCAAGGAATTCATTGATAACTGACGTAGTACTGTTCGTCCTCGTCTACCTTAGTAACCACATCGTGAAAATGTGTTAAAAAAAACACCAAAAAAACAAAAACAGTTGATGTCATTGATGCATTGTAGTTCTGTAATTATCATCCTTAGCAGCTTGTTGAACGTTAATATTTTACAAAAGGAATATAATCTCTCTCTCTCTCGGTAACAACAGAAGGATCGTTTATTCTGTCTGTGTGTGCTGAGGTTTTTTTTTTTTTTTTTTTTTTTTTTTTGGCTGTCCCACCTCTGCGCCACCTCAGAGGCAGTGCACCCACGCCGCTCATTCGACACCCCGTCCACAGCCACAGCCCGGTCGGCCCCGCCGCAGCCCCAGTACCGGCAATCCAAAGGGAGCAGCCAATGTCAAGACGTCAAGAGGCAACCCACCGGAGGAGACACTGCACTGCTGCCAGAGTCACTTCAGTGGTGTTCAGTGGCGCCTGTTCTGATCTAATATACGCAGGACACCACCTACTAAGCCCCCTACTGACGACAATAATTGCTTAGTCGCGGAGCCGGCGTGAGTGAGCTCTCCCTCCAGAGGGCGCCACCACGTCCGTCCAACGACAGCCCCCATGGACTCGACGATACCGGTGACCCCGACGGAACCAAACCAAGGCCACAGACATGGAGAGGACATCGAAACTGAGGTCACCATGAGAGCAGGGCATGAAGGGCCACAGAATTTGAGAATTTTTTTTTTAATGCTGATCGATGAGAATGAGGATGATTAAGATGATGCTACGGATTTCCATTTCGGTCTGAGACTACATGACAGGACTGTTCTCTACGCTTCATTTCATAATATATCCCGGCGTCACCAGGCCTGAGAGATACAGGCACCTGCAGTGTTGGTCAGGAAATTTGAGCAACACTCTCAGAAACGCATCCATTAAGTGGATGAAACTCGACTGTGTGGTCCCAGTCTCCCCAACTGAGTCCGCAGCAAACTCAACTCTGGGTAGGAGCCGGTCGGGGCAGAAAAACCCACATGACTCTGATGGGATTTCGAACCCACGACCTCCCAGCCGAGAGTCCGCGACGCTAACCACTTCGCCACGGCGGCTGGTGTGGCTGAGTTTTTTTTTTCTTCTTTGTAATCAATTTCTTTATTCTCGTTAGTTGTTCCAATTGTTTTTTGTTGTTGTTTTGTTTGTTTGTTTTTTGCTTTAAATTCATTTACGCATTAATGTTAATGGAGGAACAACTCATCAACTTTTTAATGTATTTGTGAAGATATGTGTGTTTGTTAAAAGTTGTGGAAGTTTTAGTAGCTAGTCATGCTTAGTTAGTCCCTCAGTGGGGCAAGGGCCGGATGAAAAAAAGCACGTGTTTGCTTATCTGTTACCCTTGGAAATAAAGATTATTATCATCATCATCAAGATCATCATCATTCATCATCATCATCTCTCTCTCCTCTCTCTCTCTCTCTCTCTCTCTCTCTCTCTCTCTCTGTCTGTCTGTCTGTCTGTCTGTCTGTCTCTCTCTCTCTCTCTCTCTCTCTCTCTCTCTCTCTCTCTCTCTCTCTCTCGCTCGCTCGCTCGCTCGCTCAGGCGTAACAGACGCAAACACGAAGTATTGCCAGCACTCATTCATACACGTCGAAAACTGAATTTCAAAGCACTCCAGAAACTGACTGAACTGTTAGATCAACTTTAAACACGCGCCTTGGTGTGGAAGGAGAACATGCAGATTATCAAATGCACAGAGATGTATCATTGTAAACACGTTCTGGCCGTTTACAACTCTCCCCATTTGAAAGTCTCCATGACATGCTGTTTTAAAAATGAGTTAGGATTTGCTTTTTTCCCGATATGATATGATTTACATCAGAGAGAGAGAGAGAGAGAGAGAGAGAGAGAGAGAGAGAGAGAGAGAGAGAGAGAGAGAGAGAGAGAGAGAGAATGGATGGGAAAGAGAGAGAGAAAAGTCTTTAGTTTGTCTTTCCATTTAACATCTCTCTCTCTCTCTCTCTCTCTCTCTCTCTCCACACACACACACACACACACACACACACACACACACACACACACACACACACACACACACACACTAATAATAATAATAATAATATAATAATAATAATAACAATAATAATGATAATCATAACAGGAAGGGAGAGGCATAAACAGAAGGTTCAAAGGAAGTTCTGTGTGTGTTCAAGTGAATATGACAAATTTAATACATTTGCACGCAAGTGCAAGTATGTATTTATTAATGTATCTTTTAATTCACCGGTGATTTGAACATCTATTTCTAAAACCTTTAAGCAAAAACCAAAACATATTACAAAATAACCTACATTCAATACTAAAAGGACTGACGAGTAATGCCAAGTGTGTCTATTGGTATTGTACTTATGGGACTTTTGGCAACAAATAAAAAAAAAAATGTATGTTCATGTTGTGACCTAGAAACGTTTTGTACACTGTATGCTGTTTTATACAATCGACAAAGGAAACATACAATTTTTTATGTAACGCTAACTGTTTCAGGACTATGAAAAATAGCGTGAAAACAGTTGATAGTGCTGTACTTTTGAAACCTGCAAGACAATTATTTATTATACTGTTGTTTTCAATCCCTTGTGCTAAACTCTCCTTTACTGCTTGACTGTATGATTTACAACAAGCATTCAATAATGAAAAACCGCAGTAAGTGTCAGGTCCATTTCAGCCTGTGGGAAAATGTGTTAACCGCTGTTTCTTATTATTTTATTTACTGTAGACATTTTAGAAATTAAACGTCCCAGCTTCTTTCAGAATCCTGCCGGGTTACGATCACTTGCATATCATGTATTCCATGTTGACATATGGTGGGGTTTTTCTTTTTTTATCATTAGGAACACTTTACATTCCCTTCGTTTCTGATTATATGGGATTATTAATGCGACGCCATAATCCCCATAATACTGTTTCACATCGCTTCTGAGTTCCTTTCTGTGTTGACTACTTTCTTAGTGAAGCCAAGGGTGTCTGAAAGATCTTCGTTGATGTCAACGTTCATCAAGGAAAATGTTTCTTCTGAGTTACTTTGACATTAGTTTTTTTTTTTTTTTTTTTTGGGGGGGGATCTTTGAGTTTAATTTGTTCCCACACACTTTATCTCAGCTTAAAACTACTCCCATTTACAATTACACTTTTGTCAACATTCACCTCAGCAGCATTTATTGAAACACAAAACTTCAATCAACATCTTGACAAATAACAGT
>JAMYXO010000183.1:20000-27500 GCA_033310375.1 Conus canariensis | reverse complement strand
ACACTAAAAAGACAACATACGCAGATACTTTCGCAAATACAGGAGACATACCCTTGCATGATATACATAAAAAACACTTAACACGCTCTCCGTGAATGTTATCATACACCAACATTCAACAGAGCATGAAACTTGTACTGTAAACAGCTCATACTAATAAATCGTCACTGTATGTTTCTGTGTCCCTTTGTTTCTCACTCCCTCCCTACCTCTCACTTCTAACTGGTATCAGCAAGTGAATGTTTGCGTGCGTGCGTGCGTGCGTGCGTGCGTACGTGCGTGTGTGTGTGTGTGTGTGTGTGTGTGTGTGTGTGTGTGTGTGTGTGTGTGGTGTGGTGTGTGTGTGTGTGTGTGTGTGTGTGTGTGTGTGTGTGTGCGCGCACGCGTGCGTGTGTGCGTGCGTGCGTGTAACGTGACAACTGTCAGCCCCACCATCCCCTATAACCTCTTTTCCTTTTCCCCTTCTTCTCTCTCCCTCACTCTCTTTCTTTGTCTTACAAACTGCAATTAGAGTTAGCAGTGTACTTTTCAGACTCTACCCTCACCCCCAAGCCCCTCCTCCTCTCACACTCCTCTCAGTCTCAATAATAACTGATAACAATCTCAGTTGGAATCCCCACATTATCATACAAAAGACTTCCCCAGAGAGTCTACCAACTTGCCCTAATCGAACACTTTTTTGTCTTTCATTCACGTCAACACTTTGTCCAAGTTATGATAGTCTTCTGTCGATTATGCATCGACTTTATGGGATTCTGCAAGAACGAACACTTTGAAGCCATTGTTAAGCTTACACAAAAGAGCGCTCAAATTAATACTTTTGAAGGAAACTGGCCTTGGAAGCTCAGACTATAAGAATCTTCATATTCTTCCATTAAGCCAGAGACTTCAATTACAACAAAGGGCTAATAATGCACAAGATTGTGACTGGGAAAGCTCCATCAACTTTAATGTGCTAATTCTCTTTAAAAAAAAACAAAAAAAAAAACCCTTAAAAAATGAAAACATGTCCCACGCCCCCAAACTGACCTATTGAAATCAAGCCCAACATACTCGGGATTCACTTTGTGGAACACCCTACCAGAGTCCATCAGACGAATTCATTGAACAATAATTTTCAAAAACAGTTACCTGACCAATCTGCTGTTAACGTATTAAACCATTGATACCAATAATTAATCTCAAAACCATAAACCTTCACATTTTCATGCACTTAACCGTTCTTACGTGCCTATGTACACTTGCACGTATTATAAATTTTGTTTATCCTCTCTCTCTCTCTCTCTCTCTCTCTCTCTCTCTCTTCTCTCCTCTCTGTCTCAGGGAACTGAGGAATCTCCGGGAGCAAGTTAGCAGTCTGCAGCAGCAAAACCTGGACCTGACGAAGAAGATTGAGGACTTGGAAAACAAAACTGATCACCTCGAGGGGAGATCCAAGAGAAACAATCTGATCTTTTATGATTACCTTGGGTGGAAAGTGAGACCCCTGCAGATTGTGAAAATGTGATGAAAAACCTTGTGTACAAATAAATTGGAGTTGTCTCAGGACATCGAATTTGATAGGGTTCATCGACTAAACAACAGGCAGGACTCCCCTGTGATCGCAAGATGTGTGTTCTACAAACAAAAGGTGGAGATCTTAAAGTCAAAGCGCAAACTACAAGGCAGCAACGTTTTCATAGCTGAGGACTTCTCCACTACAGTGCGTGAAGTGAGGAAAAAATTGACCCCCCCCATCTTAAGAAAACTAGGCGTGACGGCAAACGCGCGACGATGATCTTCAACTACCTCACATTGTGGAGGCTGACTACAGACTGGTTGAACTGAGGTAGGAACTTGGCCAGTCCTTCAATGTAAATAGTAATGTGCCTGCACTAGTGAAAGGAACCCATACAGACTGGTTGAACTGAGGTAGGAACTTGGCCAGTCCTTCAATGTAAATAGTAATGTGTCTGCACTAGGGAAAGGAACCCAAACAGAATCGACACCGGCTGTGTCCACCCTGTGTTCAATCTCGTCAGCACGTGAAACTGGAAATAAAATGTGTTTTTTTAATTCTGATGAGAACTCGGTCATCCCAGTGGCAGTTAAAAAATGTGAACTACACAAACGTTGGTGCGTGTTCTGGAAAGGTCCATTCTACTGGAAATTACGATTCGTGTCACGTTGACATTTAGGATAAACTGACATCTTTTTGCACTCCCAGTTCTTATAGAACAGGGAGTACTTTAGAATGGGAATGAAGAAATGCTGTGTGTGTGTGTGTGTGTGTGTGTGTGGTGTGTGTGTGTGTGTGTGTGTGTGTGTGTGTGTGTGTGTGTCCATGGTCAAAATGTGTTCCACTCGCTCCAGAAAAAAAAAAAAAAAAAAAAACTACTGGGCTGATCTTTCTGAAAATTTGTAGGTATGTTCATTATAGGGTCAAGGATGATGACCGATGTGCTATTTTACCATTATAGCCGTTACTAACAGTTGTAACGGCCCATAACGGGTTTTCTTTTTTTTTATGGAATATCTCAAAAAGTACTTGGCCGATCTTTCTGAAAATGTGTAGGTATGTTCATTATGGGTCACGGATGATGCCCGATGTGTTATTTTACCGTTATTGCCGTTACTAAAGGCCGTAACGGCCCATAACGGTTTTCCTTCTTTATGGAATATCTCAGAAAGTACTTGGCCAATCTTTCTGAAAATTTGAAGATATGTTCATTATTGGTCACGGATGATGCCCGATGTGTTATGTTAATCGTTATAGCCGTTACTAGTGGCTATAGCGGCCCATAACGGTTATTCATTTTTATGGAATATCTTAGAAAGTACTCGGCAGATCTTTCTGAACATTTGAAGGTATATTCATTATGGGTCACGGATCATGCCCGATGTGTTATTTTAACGTTATATCCGTTACTCACGGCTATGACGGTTTTTCTTTTTTTATGGAATATCTCAGAAAGCACTTGGCCGATTTTTCTGAAGATTTGTCGGTATGTTCATTATGGTTCACGGATGATGCCCGATGTGCTATGTTACCGTTATAACCGTTACTAACGGCTATAACGACCCATAACAATTTTCATCTGTATGGAAAATCTCAGAAAGTATATGGCCGATCTTTCTGAGAATTTGTATGTATGCTCATTGTGGGTCACAGATGATCGCCAATGTTTACCAGAATAGCCGTTACTAACGGCTATAACGGGCCAAAACGGTTTTTCCTCTTTATGGAATATCTCACACGTATTCAAGATAAACTGGAAGTACGTTTATATGCTTTGCATCTTGTTCATTTCTTGATTGGAATATAAATGGACTACTTTCGAAAATGAATGATAATGATTTTTATTTCATACGTTTGTAGTTTTGATTATATAAAATATATATATATATATATATATATATATATATATAATAATACTGAACAATCAATTAAGTAGTGGGGGGAAATAAGTGCAGGCTAACAATTCTTCTGTCATTACAGTAATGACTTGGCATATATATATATATATATTATATATATATATATATATATTATAAAATAAATTAATAAATTCCAAGGATAAGTACCGAGCACCATTCCAGCAACTTACAGAGCAGCTTGGTGTTGCAATGACTGCAAGAAATATTCAATTATAAACAAAGCTTGCTCTTATGTCTTAGATTGAAGAAATAAGGGGAGATAAGCATTCACATCTGCAGTGGTAGATAATTCTGCCTAACTAACAGTATGTGCTTGAGTGGGTGAATGGGGAAAAATAAAATAAATGCTTCTCAAAACGAGCCTTCAGCAAGCAAGTCTCCGAAGGGAAGACCATCTCCTATGGGGAGGAAACTCACTAACATATAACTCCTGGTCAGATACCGACATTTCGAAACCAGATTGTTTCTCCTCAGTGACCGCGGAAGTGGTAATTTGACTCCTCTGCCTTCTCGGTTTTAAGAAGAATGCTATCCCAGAAAAAGGCTGGTGTGCATACCATAGTAGGTTTGTTGAGTTTTCAAAAAAAAACAATCAAAGGTGCCACCTAAGAAGCAAAAGAAAATCATGAAAGAGCAAAACAAACTACATTTTCTTGTGAAAAGTAGAAAATATAAAAAGATAACCTTTAAGACACACGTGCTGAGGGCCAGTTCTTGGAATGAATCCGCATGGGACTAAATTACAATAAACTAAAAAATTCCAAGGATAAGTGCCGAGCACCATTTTAGCAACTCACAGAGCAGCTTGGTGTTGCAATGACTGCAAGAAATATTCAATTATAAACAAAGCTTGCTCTTATGTCTAAGATTGACGAAATAAGGGAGATAAGCATTCACATTTGCAGTGGTAGATAATTCTGCCTAACTAACAGTATGTGCTTGAGTGGGTGAATGGGGAAAAATAAAATAAATGCTTCTCAAAATGAGCCTTCAGCAAGCTTATAGTCTCTGAGGGGGAGACCATCTCCAATGGGGAGGAAACTCACTAACATATAACTCCTGGTCAGATACCGATATTTCGAAACCTGATTGTTTCTCCTCAGTGACCGCGGAAAGTGGTAATTTGACTCCTCTACCTTCTCGGATTTAAGAAGAATGCTATCCCAGAAAAGGGCTGGTGTGCAATACCATAGTATGTTTGTTGAGTTTTCAAAAAACCAACCAAAGGTGCCACCTAAGAAGCAAAAGAAAATCATAAAAGAGCAAAACAAGCTACATTTTCTTGTGAAAAGTAGAAAATATAAAAAGATAACCTTTTAAGACACAAGTGCTGAGGGCCAGTTCTTGGAATGAATCCGCATGGGACTAAATTACAATAAACTAATAAATTCCAAGGATAAGTACCGAGCCCCATTCCAGCAACTTACAGAGCAGCTTGGTGTTGCAATGACTGCAAGAAATATTCAATTATAAACAAAGCTTGCTCTTATGTCTTAGACTGAAGGAATAAGGGGAGATAAGCATTCACATCTGCAGTGGTCTCCCCCTCGGAGACTATAAGGTTGCTGAAGGCTCATTTTGTGAAGCATTTATTTTAATTTTTCCCCATTCACCCACACAAGCACATACTGTTAGTTAGGCAGAATTATCTACCACTGCAGATGTGAATGCTTATCTCCCCCTATTTCGTCAATCTAAGAGATAAGAGCAAGCTTTGTTTATAATTGAATATTTCTTGCAGTCATTGCAACACCAAGCTGCTCTGTAAGTTGCTGGAATGGTGCTCGGTACTTAGCCTTGGAATTTATTAGTTTATTGTAATTTAGTCCCATGCGGATTCATTCCAAGAACTGGCCTTCAGCACTTATGTCTTAAGAGGTTATCTTTTTATATTTTCTACTTTTCACAAGAAAATGTAGTTTGTTTTGCTCTTTCATGATTTTCTTTTGCTTCTTAGGTGGCACCTTTGGTTGGTTTTTTGAAAACTCAACAAACATACTATGGTATTGCACACCAGCCTTTTTCTGGGATAGCATTCTTCTTAAAACCGAGAAGGCAGAGGAGTCAAATTACCACTTTCCGCGGCCACTGAGGAGAAACAATCAGGTTTCGAAATATCGGTATCTGACCAGGAGTTATATGTTAGTGAGTTTCCTCCCCATTGGAGATGGTCTTCCCCTCGGAGACTATAAGCTTGCTGAAGGCTCATTTTGAGAAGCATTTATTTTATTTTTTCCCCATTCACCCACTCAAGCACATACTGTTAGTTAGGCAGAATTATCTACCACTGCAAATGTGAATGCTTATCTCCCCCTATTTCGTCAATCTAAGACATGAGAGCAAGCTTTGTTTATAATTGAATATTTCTTGCAGTCATTGCAACACCAAGCTGCTCTGTAAGTTGCTGGAATGGGGCTCGGTACTTATCCTTGGAATTTTTTAGTTTATTGTAATTTAGTCCCATGCGGATTCATTCCAAGAACTGGCCCTCAGCACTTGTGTCTTAAGAGGTTATCTTTTTATATTTTCTACTTTTCACAAGAAAATGTAGTTTGCTTTGCTCTTTCATGATTTTCTTTTGCTTCTTAGGTGGCACCTTTGGTTGGGTTTTTGAAAACTCAACAAACATACTATGGTATTGCACACCAGCCTTTTTCTGGGATAGCATTCTTTTTAAATCCGAGAAGGCAGAGGAATCAAATTACCACTTTCCGCGGCCACTGAGGAGAAACAATCAGGTTTCGAAATGTCGGTATCTGACCAGGAGTTATATGTTAGTGAGTTTCCTCCCCATTGGAGATGGTCTCCCCCTCGGAGACTATAAGCTTGCTGAAGGCTCATTTTGAGAAGCATTTATTTTATTTTTCCCCATTCACCCACTCAAGCACATACTGTTAGTTAGGCAGAATTATCTACCACTGCAGATGTGAATGCTTATCTCCGCCTATTTCTTCAATCTAAGACATAAGAGCAAGCTTTGTTTATAATTGAATATTTCGTGCAGTCATTGCAACACCAAGCTGCTCTGTAAGTTGCTAAAATGGTGCTCGGCACTTATCCTTGGAATTTATTAGTTTATTGTAATTTAGTCCCATGCGGATTCATACCAAGAACTGGCCCTTTGTACTTGTGTCTTGAGAGGTTATCGTTTTATATTTTCTACTTTTCACAAAAAAAATGTAGTTTGCTTTGCTCTTTCATGATTTTCTTTTGCTTCTTAGGTGGCACCTTTGGTTGGTTATTTGAAAACTCAACAAACCTACTATGGTAATGCACACCAGCCTTTTTCTGGGATAGCATTCTTCTTAAAACTGAGAAGGCAGAGGAATCAAATTACCACTTTCCGCGGTCACTGAGGAGAAACAATCAGGTTTTGAAATATCGGTATCTGACCAGGAGTTATATGTTAGTGAGTTTCCTCCCCATTGGAGATGGTCTCCCCCTCGGAGACTATAAGCTTGCTGAAGGCTCATTTTGAGAAGCATTTATTTTATTTTTCCCCATTCACCCACTCAAGCACATACTGTTAGTTAGGCAGAATTATCTACCACTGCAAATGTGAATGCTTATCTCCGCCTATTTCTTCAATCTAAGACATAAGAGCAAGCTTTGTTTATAATTTAATAGATATATATATATATATAATATATATATATATATATATATATATATATATATATATATATATAGATGTGCCTTCGAGAGGGATTGCAATGGTTCCCTCAGGCGGCTAGTGAAGGGTTTCTCATATTTATAATATATTCCCCCCATTTTCTTCATCTTCAATTTGTTTTTTCTTTTCTAAAAGTCCAAATCTTTGCCAAGTCATTACTATAATGACTGAAGAATTGTTAGCCTGCACTTGTTTTCCCCCACTACTTAATTGTTCAGCATTATATTGTTTGGTCAATCAGTGGGAGATTGCATCTCTTAGGAGATCCAAGTAAAGGTTGTTCTGTACAATTCTTAGCCACTTACAATGCTTGGGTTATTGAACAGCAGAGCTGACCACTCGGACTGTTCCACATCTTTTGATCTCCCTTGTGTCCTTGGATGGATCCTCAGGCATGGGCTCGGAGATTG
>JAMYXO010000183.1:12500-17500 GCA_033310375.1 Conus canariensis | reverse complement strand
TTCATGGCACGTGCAAGGCATTCCTGTGGACTGGTGTGCTTTGTGAAAAATTATATCTGTCCCTATGTTAATGCAGTGGATGTTGCATCAGATTTGTTGTATGGCTTTATTATTAGTAAGTCCTTACTTGTCACAATGAAACATGTCATGTGTGTGTGCGTACATATTCCCCCAGAGGACTCTTCATACTACTCGCATTTTGATAAGGAAAATGGAGTTTCTTTGCTTGTAGAATTTTTGTGGGATTGCTTACTTTTACTTAAAGATGATATGTATGCGATTTTCGATGGTAACTGAAACAGTAGAGTTTCAAACACTATTCTTGTGATTTTGAAGAAGACATATTTGTGTATGATGATCAGCATAAAAGAGGATCTATTCATGTTCGAAACTCTGAAGATACTGTACTAAACAATAACGGAATACTACTCCTCAATCTGTGTAATGCTCTAAAACTGCATTTTAAATGGTGTGTGTGCGGGCGATCTTCAAGGTCGCTACACAAACATAATCTTTATGTGATAATGGTAGCAGCGTTGATGACTATTTTTTGTTTATGTCCTTTGACTTGTTTTCGATTATTTTTGATAGATGTGAGATGTGCGCATCAGGGAAAATCGAGTCTTATCATATGCCTTTCGATCTGAATTTCACTTACTCATGTAATAACTAGAACTCTGCACAAGTAAACAACAGGCGCTGTACGATTGAAACATTTGTCTGGAATGAAGATCACATTAATTTGTTTAAAAATGCGATTTTTTCCCAATGAAATGCAAGAGCGTATGCAAGGGGGAATTATTCTGATTGATATTGATGTTGACGAGGCGTTAGATGTTTTTAATTGTTGTGTGAGAGAGGCGACAGAGAGTATGAAAAAGCAGTTTACTCTCGGCATACATGCAAAAAGAAGAGGACTGGTATGATAACAAATGCCGGCTTAACAAAAGAAAAGCTCGAAATTTATTGACGAAATTCCGGTGTTCTTTGTCCAGACCTTCTCGTGATTCCTACTGTAAGGCTAGGAGGGAACATAAACATGTTTTAAAGAGAAAGGAGGAACAGTTCAACGATGCTCTGTTGGAGGAATTACTTACTTACTTACTTACTTACTTACTTACTTACTTACTTAACTTACTTACTTACTTACTTACTTAGGCGCATAGCTCAAGGGTGAGCATAGGCCATCGACAACACTCCGCCATCGCACTCGGTTCTGGGCTGCTCGCTGAATGCCTGTCCAGTTGGTCCCCTGCCTCTTTATCTCTGCCTCAGTGTCTCGCCTCCAGCTGCTGCGTGGTCGGCCTCTCTTCCATTTCCCCTGCGGGTTCCATGTCAGGGCTTGGCGTGTGGTGCTGGATGCTGGCTTCCTGAGAGAGTGTCCAATCCAGCCCCACTTCCTCCGCAGAATCTGCTTGGCCACTGGTTCCTGTCCTGCTTGCTTCCATAGATCTTCATTGTTGATTTTTTCTGGCCATCTGATTTTGAAGATGCGCCTCATACAGATGTTGATGAAGGTCTTGATTTTTTTTTTTTTTTTTTTGCTGTATTGCCTTGGCCATTCTCCAAGACTTGCAGCCATAGAGCAGAACCGACTTCACGTATGAGTTGAAGATACGCAATTTTGTTGTCCTTCTGATCTCTCCTGAGGCCCAGATGTTCTTTAGCATGATGAATGCTGCTCGTAGCTTGCCTATCCTGGCCATGATGTCTTGGTCGGTGCCCCCCTGCTTGTCAACTACGCTTCCCAAGAAGACAAAGGAATCTACTTCCCTGGTGGGCTCGCCTCCGACTGAGACTGGGCTGCTGCCTGTGGTGTTGATCTTCATCAGCTCGGTCTTCTTCTTGTTTATCTTGAGCCCTGTTCCTGCTGATGTTGTCTGAAGGTGGGTGGTCTTGTCCTGCATCTGTGTGTGACTGTGGGAGAGGAGTGCCAGGTCGTCAGCAAAGTCAAGGTCATCTAGCAGCGTCCAGAGTGTCCATTTCATCCGATTGTTCCTGCCTGTTGTTGTGGTCTTCATGATTCAATCGATGACCAGGAGGAAGAGGAAAGGTGACAACAGACATCCCTGGCGCACTCCTATCTTCACCTCAAAACCGTCTGTCAACTGGCTGCATGAGCCACCCTGCGGTTCATATCCTGATAGGTGCACCAGATGAGAGAGATGATCTTCTCTGGTATTCCATAGTGTCTCAGTAGTTTCCATAGTGTCTCTCTATTTGCACTGTCGAAGGCCTTTTCATAGTCAATGAAGTTGATGTAAAGGGGCGAGTTCCACTCCAAGGACTGTTCGATGATGATCCTGAGGCAGGCGATCTGGTCAGCACAGGATCTGTTTCGCCAGAAGCCCGCCTGCTGGTCTCAGAGCTTTGGGTCAACTGCTTCCTTCATCCTCTCCAATAGCACTCTGTTTAGAACCTTGCCTGGCACTGACAGGAGCATGATCCCTCTGTAGTTACTACAGTTGGTAAGGTCTCTTTTCTTTGGCAGTTTGATGACAATGCCTTCCCTCCACTCTCTTTTTCCCATATCTTGCCGAAGATGCTGTACAGTAAGTTGACTCGCTATACCAACATCCGCTTTAATGGCTTCTGCTGGGATCTCATCAGGTCCTGCTGCCTTCCCATTCCTCAGTGTCAGGATGGCCTTTCTGATCTCTGCTTTCGATGGTTTTTCACAGTTGAAGGGCAGTTCTGTTTCTACTGGTGGGATGTTGGGTCGTGCTTCAGGGGCGGGACGGTTTAGTAATTCCGTGAAGTGCTCTGCCCATCGCTTCAATTGGTCTTCTGTTGTGAGAATCTTTCCGTTTTTGTCTTTGACTGGCTTGCCAGTCTGTTGGAACTTGCCCGCCAGCTTCTTTGTGGTGGTGTACAGCTCTCTCGTGTTGCCCTGTCCTGCAGCATCGTCTGCTTGTCTAGCAAGTCTGTTGATGAAGTCCTTCTTATCTTTCTTCACACTTTTTTCACTTCTTTGTCCGCCTGGGTGTAGTCTTCTTGGGCTTGTGCTTTGCTTGATCTTGTCTGGCTCATGTTCAGTGTGGCTTTCTCCTTTTCCCTTTTGTTCAGTTTTTTTAATAGTATCATCAGAGATCCACTCGTTGTGTTCGGTTTTCTTCTTTCCAAGTACCTCCTCACAGTTCTCATGCCAAAGTTTCTTGGTATGTTGCCACTGGTTCTCGATGTCTGTGCTCTCCTCTTCAAGCAATTCTTCAAGTAGCTGGAACCTGTTGGTAAGACTTTGGAGGAATTACTACTGTCTGTAAATAGCCAAAAAGATTTTTGGGATCGTATTTACACAATTTCAAGAAAAAGAAAACAACATGTGAATGACATTAGTTCAGAAATGTGGTTCCATCATTTCAGAGATCTACTGGAACGAAAATTTGATTCCCAAAATAATATGGTCGATGACAGTTACCTAAATGACAACGATTATGATGACAATCAAAATCATCCGATTTCCAGTGAAGAAATTTTAATTGCTTTGAGAAAAGCAAAACGTCGTAAAGCTGCTGGCCCAGATGGAATTATAGGTGAAATAAAAAAAAACCGCTGCCAGTCATAGGTGTTTTTTTTTTTTTTTTTTTAGATTTCTTTGATCATTTTTTCAACTCTTTATTTGATAAAGGGATATATCCCAAATGTTGGTCAGAATCTATAGTGATTCAATAATATAAAAAGGCGATGCGAACAGTCCTGATTATTACAGAGGAATCACGTTATGTAAAGTGTGCAGCAAATTATATAGTACTATTATTAACATGAGACTGCAAGAGTGGGTGGAAAAAAAATATTACTGGAGCATATCAAGCTGGATTTAAGAAAAACGCCTCTACTATTGATCATATATTTACTCAGATGGCATCCATACAGAAACAGTTTTGTTTAAATCGTAAACTGTATGTCGCATTTATTGATTTCGAGAAGGCATTTGACTCTGTGAATAGAACTCTAACATATTGTGGCCCATCTTGCTTTAAAAGGGTAATTATGGAAAGCTGTATAAATGTGTAGTTAGTATGTATGACTGTGTAAAGGCACGAGTGCGAAGTGGTACTGCTTTAACATATCATATTAACCGTACTTCTGGTGTGAAACAGGGCAATGTTGATTGCCCAGTTTTGTTTTTGTTATTCATAAATGATTTAACACAGGAAGTTATACATTCTGGAAGACGTGGCGCACATTTTATGAATGAACCTTTGAAAATGTTCATTCTGCTTGTAGCTGATGACGTGGTCTTGGTCCCAGAGACATCAATTGGATTACAGGCTCAATTAAACACCTTGCAAAGAGCTACTGCTACATTACAACTAAAGGTGAATATAGCAAAAAGCAACAAAATTGTATTTAAAAAGGGCGTGTATCTTGCAGCGAGAGAAAGACGGATATACAATGGATCTATAATGCCTGTTGTTAATGCGCATAAATACTTGGGTATATACTCCTCCACACGCTTGATTTTTGTCTTTACCTGCAAAGATTTAGTCAGTAAAGCAAAAACCCATTGCTATGCATACTAAGTAAATTATGATTGCTCCATAACGATTCTCTGACCTTGTTTTTGAAGCTATTTGATTGTCAAGTTCAGCCGATAGTGCGATATGGAGCTGAAATATTTGGTCTGGGTGCTGCTGTTGTACATTGTGAAAAAATCCATCTTGGGGTATCGTTGCAGACACCAAATGATTTGGTATATCGTGAAACAGCTAGATATCCAATTTACGTTAATTCCGTTGTAAAGTGTATTCAATATTGGTTAAAAAAAAATATTGCAGATGCAAGATCACAGGCTACCACGCAAAGCGTACAGAATGCTGTTAGAATTCGAAAATAGAGGTAAGAAAAACTGAGTAACAAATGTAAGAATGAAACAATGTGAATACGATTTTGGTTTTGTATGGCTCAACCAAGGTGTTGGTGATATGAATGTTTTCATGAAGATTTTCCGAGAAGGACTGATTGGTTGCAGTTGGCAAAATTGGACCCTACAAAACAGT
>JAMYXO010000183.1:5000-7500 GCA_033310375.1 Conus canariensis | reverse complement strand
GTGTGTGGGGGGGAGGAGAGAAGAAGACAGACAGCAGACAGACAGAGAGAGAAGACAGACAGACAGAAGAGAGATGAAGGGACAGAGAGGGGAAAAAGAAAAAAGAAATGTAACACACACACACACACCACACACAACACCCCAAAACACACCCCACCCCACACACGCACGCACACACACACACAACACACTCACACACACACACACACACACCACACCACACACACACACACACCACACACGCCAGCACACACACACCCTCACACACACACAGGAAGAGAGAGAGAGGGGAAAAAGGGGGGAAAAAGGGAAGAGAGAGAGGAGAGGGGGAGAGGAGAGAGAGAGAATGTTTCATGTAGTTGGATTCTTTTTGAAAAAGGCAAAGATGGACCAAAAAAGAAAAAGCCCCAGAACTATCTTAAAAACTCGCTTTTAGTAATGATGACGTTGCACTTATTAAAAAAAAACAAAAAAAAAAAAAAAAAAAAAAAAATTCCTTTCAGTGGAAAACTACCAAGTATGGTGCATTTTGAAACGTCTGAAATAGATACTTTGTACTAGCTGACACAAAAACCTTACCATGACCCCCTGTGCAAAGTTATGCTTGTGACCTATATTATGTTTTTGATGGGAAAAAAACAGTGATTTTTTTTTTTTTCAGCTCATGTCGAGACTAAGGCATGTCCACACTGCGATGTGTGTGGGTGAGGCGGTAATTTTCACCCCCGTAGAGAGTGGATGACCGTGGAGTTTAAAACGTTTCATTTTGCCCGTTTCATGATGTGCCTGGTAAATTTCTGCAGAAGCAATTTGCTTTTTCACTTTTCATTGCCAAAATCTGCTCTACAGATACATTGACAGGAAACAAACCCAACTCAATAAACCATAACTGCTGCAACAGTCAAAACCTTGCTTGTGAGATGAGTGGGTTGTTGTGTGGGTGTGTGTGTGTGGTGGGTGTGTGTGTTGGGGTTGTGTGTGTTGTGTGTGTGTATGTGTGTGTGGTGCGTGCGTACATGCGTATATATTATATATATTAATATTTTTATATTTTGTGTGTGTGTGGTGTGTGGGTGTGTGTGTGTGTGTGTGTGTGTGTGTGTGAAAGAGGGAGAGAGAGAGAGGAGGAGAGAGAGAGAATCGGAAACAGACAAACAAACAGGCAGAGAGAGAGAGAGAGAGCATGTGTGTGTGTGTTGGGGTGTGGTGTGTGGGGTGTGTGTGTGTGTGGGGTTGTGTTGTGTTTTTTGTGTGGGGGCCGGAGTGTGTTTTGTGTGTGTGTGTGTGGGGGGGGTGTTTTGTGTGTGTGTGGGGGGGGGGAGTGAGAGGAGAGAGGAGAGAGAGAGAGAGGGAAGAGAGAGAGAGTAAGTTTTTGTGTGTTACGTTTGTTTCTATGCATGTATGTGTGGGGGAGAATGAGGGTTTTTTGTGGTGTTTGTGTGTGTGTGTGTATGTGTGTGGGTGTTGTGTGTGTTTGGGGTGTGTGTGTGTGTGTGTGTGGCGCGTGGTTTGTGTGTGCATGGGAGTGCGGGTTTTTGCAATATGTCCCCCCAAGCGCGTCGATGTGTGTGTGTGGTGGTGTGTTGGTTGTGTGTGTGTGTGTGTGTGTGTGTGTTTGTGTGTGGGGGGGTGTGTGTGTGTGTGGGTTTTTGTGTGCTTGCAGGCGCGCGAAGCGCGGGGGGGGGTTTTGTTGGGGGGTGTGTGTGTGTGTGTGGTTTTGGGTGTGTTGTGTGTTGTGTTTTCGTGATATGAGGAGCTAAATAATCGACTCTTACCTTTCTTAGTTTTGGATCCGTTTTTTTGATGTTGACATTGCAACGACGCGCATTTATTTTTTTTTTTTGGTTTTGGTCTTAATGCTTTTGAAACACGAACGCTCGGCTTTTTTTTCTCTTTGTTGGAAAAAAACCCCGTTCGGATTTTGGGAACCTTGCAAAGTCACTTCAATTAAAAGATAGGAAACCACATGAACACACAGCCAAAACCTGAAGTGGACCAACACAGGCTGAAGTCGTGGGGGGATGTTAGTGTACTTCCTTGTACAGGGCTAGGAAGAACTGGCCCCCGCTGTTGCAAGGGGGGTTTTTTTAATTGTGTGTGTGTTGGGTGTGTGTGTGTGTGTGTGTGTGTGTGTGGGTGTGTGTGTGTGTGTGGTTTTAAAGGTGCAAAGGGGGTTATTGGACCATATGGTGGTGTGGATAAAGTCTGCCTGTCTTCTGTCCTCTTCTGTCTCTGACTCTGAGTGGGTCTCTCTCTCTCTCTTCTCCTCTCTCTCTCTTTCTCTCTCTCTCTCTCTCCTCTTCTCTTCCCTCTCTCTTACTCGTTTTCTCTCTCTTTGGGTGTCTCTCTGTCTCTCGTCTTTTTTTCTTCTCCTTTGTCTGTCTCTCTGTCTCTTTTTGTTTTGTCTGTCTGTCTCTCTCTCCCCCTCCCCCTCTTCTCTCCTCTCTCTCTCTCCTTTTTGTTCCCTCAACCCCCCCTCCTTTTTATCTGTCGTTTTTCT
>JAMYXO010000183.1:0-2500 GCA_033310375.1 Conus canariensis | reverse complement strand
AGCCGTTAGTAACGGCTCTTCTGTTAAAAATGGGTTTTTTTTATACTGTGATCCAAATAAACTCCCCTCAGATTTCAAAAAGATGCCAAGTACTTTCTGAGATTTTCTATAAGAAAAAAAAAACCCTTTGGGGCCCTTACAGCCGTTAGTAAGGGTTTAAAAAAAGGAAAAAAAACACATCGGACATATCCTGGCCCATAATGAACATGCCTACACATTTTCAGAAAGATCGCCAAAAATATGGATGGAAAGGTAATCCCCTGGACAAACCAGAAAAATAAAAATTACGTAAAACACTTTCATGAAGATCTTACCGAAAAAACAACTGTAAATTTTCAATATTGAGGTTTTTGGGATAAGTTTTCCAAACTAAGAAAAAGAAAAACATAAAGGTGAAATAACGTAAAAAAGCAGGGATTGCATTGAAAAATTGAAGAACAGAAAAAGCCTGGATCGGAGGGGTTTGGGCTGAGTTTTTCAAAGGGTTTTTGGGAAAAAAATTGGGTGTTTGAAAACCGAGCTTAAATAAATTTTTGAGAAGGGAACTATCAACACCCAAAGAAGGATTAAATTTGTATCCCAAAGGGGGAAACCAAAAGAATTTTAAAAAAAAACTGGAGACCTATTTCATTTTTTAAAATTATATAAAATTGGCTCCACTTTAATGTAATGAATTTTAAAAAGTACTTCCATCACAGCGGATTTGTCCAAATAGATACATAGGTAGAAATCAGGTTAATTTATGAATAAGCCCATCTCAACATAAAAAAAAACCAGGGGGGCTAATTAATTTGACTTCGAAAGGCGTTCGATCGTTAGGTTGGGGGTTTTTGCACAAAGTGCTAGAGGGTGTGGTTTAGGGGAAAAATATAAGTAAATGGATGAAAAATTCTACAAAAAACATTAAGTCTATGTTATGTAAATGGCCCAAAATCATCTTGTTCTAATAGAAAGGGGGGTTTAGGCAAGGAGATCCGTCTCACCATAACTTCGTTTATGTGCAGAAATATTATCCCAATGTAAGAAAAAATAGTATTGAAGGTATACAAAATCGGGGGAAAACAACAAAATATCACAATTTGCTAGAAACTCAACTGATGAAACAGGGGGGAAGAAATCATTTAAAAATTATCGAGTTCTTGATGGTTTGGGAAAAAAACGGGTTTATCTTAAACAAAGAAAAACCAAGTAAAATGGGGTTTGGGGACAAAAAAATAATGACAAGATTATGGAACATTTAAAAATGATCTGCAAACCAAAAAAATTCAAAAAATTTGGAAATTTGGTTTATAGGGCTTAACACACATGGAAAAAAAAAATACAAAGAAGAATGATAGAAGGAAGGCACTATTTAAAATTTGGTTAAAAGTCATTGCCCCTTTAGGAAGAATTTCTGTCTTAAAATCGTTATTTCTGCAGAACTACTTTCTATGGGTTTATGCTTCCAAAACCCCCTGACCATTTGTTAAAGAATTAAAGATTTGTTATGGTTTGTTGGGGAAAAAAAAAACAAGATAGAAATTTGTCGAAAACCAGTTATTAAAGATGTACAGGATGGTGGGTTGAATCTACTGAATAAAGCTTCATCACTGCATTAAAATTAACATGGTAAAAGCTGAGACAAACAACACACAGATGGAGGCTGTTGTTTTTTTTTATACACAATTATTGAGAACATTGAGAAGTACTCTCCAATCATCTGTGCATCACCACTCAAGACAATGTTTTCAGGAAACATGTATTATGGTATGCAGTTTTATAAAAATAAAACCGAAAATGCTAGAGAACTATTTGCAGAACCAATTCTTTACAATGAACATATCAAAATAGGAAATAAATGTTAAAACACAAACATGGAACAACAGAAATGTATTTTGAGTATCTGATTTTTTTAAAGCCAATAGATTCACTATCCCGAGGAAATTTAGAACAAAATATAACATTGAAATAGATTTCCTACCCTTTGGTGGATGCTATTATCCATTAAAAAATCATAGGAAACACGGGGTTTTGGGAAAGTATAAAAGTAACATTTAAGCAGAAGTCAACACAGCACTAAAGAAAATATTTTTGTAGAAAAGGTTCCAAAATTATTACAGAGTTATAGTAAAATATAATGGGAACCTAAATGCTGTGCAAAATCGACAGAGAAGTTTAAAAGACAGATCCTTGGGAAAAAATGTTTAGAAAAAAAATTTTCAAATTAAGGTATTAAGCTAAAATGGTGCAAAAAAGAAAAGTGCATCGAAAAATTGCAACGAATGTAGCTCTGAAGGAAATGGGAATAGTAGAAAGTTAAACTTAGTTTCTGGAAGAGGAAAAGCAGCACTGAACTATTTCTGGAGATGCATACGTCAATGAATTCTGGGAATCATTGCAAGAATTAATAGAAGGAAAAAGGGTTTTAAAAGCGAAAAATCTGTCTTGACTGAAAACACAATAATGTTTGGAGAGATGACAATTCCCAAACCGATACAACATTCGTTTTAATTCTGATAGC
>JAMYXO010001842.1:0-26959 GCA_033310375.1 Conus canariensis | reverse complement strand
AAAAATGACATGATGTTGATGAGTCTATCTATCTTCCTTAATAAATACTGTTTAATGTTTTTTTGGTTTTATCTCAAGTCCTTTGCATCACAAGGGAGTGTGGATGTTTCAGGTTCACCCCATTCTATCCACTGCACCCACTCTTGAGGGATTGAGTTTGACAAGAGCATTATATCAAACAGAATGTTTGCTTTGTTTTTACTGATTATATTTTGTAACTTCTTCCAGAGACAACAGTCTCTTTTCATGGTAATGGATTGATGTTTTTCATTTGATCGATACCTTTTTTTTTTTTTTGTGCCAGTTTTGAAAGAAAATAACATTCTTTTTGTACTTAACATAGGATGGTTGAACAGGAGCTGAGAATGAAAATTATTACAGTTGATTTCATTAGGCCCTGTAATGGTTTTGCTGTTGAGATGGGTTACCAAAAACTTTTCTCCAGAACTCATTGTTTTCCTATCAAGGACTTTCATTTCTTTGGACCTAGCATTTATAAATAAAAAACACCAGATCCACAGGCAGTCTTTTGGAAATGTCACATGGGTATGAACTTTCAGTTTTCATGAACTTCACTGTTCTACAGTTTCCCAATCCACTGCAAATACAAATGTTTCTGGAACTGAATTATGTTGATCATGTTTAGGCCTCCATCATCAGTATCAGATTCCATTGTTGGTCTTTTACCTTTCAAATGCTTTTCTGTTGATAAACCTTTTCTGCCACAGAAATTTATACAACATTGTGTTCATTTTATTTAAGTTATTTCTGGGATGCCAACAGATTGCACAACATGGACCAACTGGCTGATCAAAAAGGTTTTTATCACAATGACCTTACCCTGGACACTTTTTTTTATAATTAATTCTATAATTTCGTTCGATTCTATCTTTCCAGTTATCTTCTGTTTTCTTCCATTTTATTGGTTTCAAAATAAATGCCAAGAATTTTTATTTTCTCTACAGTAGTGAATGGCCAGTTTTGTTCTTTTCTCTGTCTTCCCATTTCTGATGCCTTTGTTTTTAACTTATTTAACCTCTTGACTGCGTAGGGCGAACCGCTCGTCCTGTAAGGGACGTTACCGCCTATATCGACAATGCTACGGGCGAAACCCGCTCGTCCTGTAAGGGACATTACCGCCTATATCGACAATGCTATGGGCAAACCCGCTCGTCCTCGTCACATGTGTTTACATCGGTGTCGTGTAAGGGGCAGCATCGTGTTATTCGATTATATAGATTACACGACCGGAAAGTAGAGTTCTTGCCCTTTCGTTTGATACCCAAACATTAACGGATGTGACCACGAGTTTCAAAAAAGCGACGGTTTTCGTTGAGACCACGAGGCGAAGCAATTGCAGTTGAGTTTGACAAGGTACGATGGCAGCGAAAAAGTGGTATAATGCTACAGAAGTTTTTTGTATTTTGCATGATAGAGACTTGGATCAAGAAGATTTTGATCCCGATATTGAGCTTGAATTGAGTGATGATGGGGACGAGTGACGGCACGAGTGACATTCAAACTTTGTTGACGAGGCTGCAACCACAACAGTTGCATGATAACTCTCAGTCTCAGTCAACTGAAACTATGAGTGAGAGCAGGCCTCATGCGCTGCTGTTGCTAGTACGTCTACGCTGTAGATGATGCTATTCCTGCAGCTGTTACTAGTAGTCTACAGCTGTAGATGATGCTATTCCTGCTGCTGTTGCTAGTACTTCTACAGTGTAGATGATGCTATTCCTGCTGCTGTTGCTAGTTACGTCTACAGCTGTAGATGATGCTATTCCTGCTGCTGTTGCTAGTACGTCTACAGCTGTGATGATGCTATTCCTGATGCTGTTGCTAGTACGTCTACAGCTGTAGATGATGCTGTTCCTGCTGCTGAATCAGTCAACAACGACAATCAAGGTGTTGGGGCTGGCAGTGGCAGTGGCACTGCAGTGAGGAGAGTGACAGTGGCAGGGAGAGCAAGAGGAAGGGGGAGGGGGAGAGTGCATGGGCGTGACACAGTCACTGTGAATGTTAGAAACGAGGAGGACTGGGCAGATGGCAGTGAGTTTGAACCAACTCAAGTTGACTTCAGTGAACATGTAGGTGTGAGTGCTGAAGTCAACACTGAAAACTTCACCGTCTATGATTTTGTGAATTTGTTCATCACAAATGAGATTCTGGGGCTGCTTAGAAACCAACAGGTACGCTACACAGTACATGGCTGATAATGTAGAATATCTGGCAGCAAAACCAAAAGCCAGGGCCAGTAATTGGAAAGAAAAAATATTCAGGAAACGCACATGTTCCTGCGATTGCTGTTTCTGATGGGCCTTGACCAGCAGCCAAAACTGCACATGTACTGATCAACCAACAGGCTGTTCTACACCCCCATCTTCAGCCAGACCATGCCGCAGGACTGCTTTCTTCTGCTGTTGAAGTACCTTCACTTCAATGACAACAGCAAGATGCCAGCAGCAGGGGATGCTCTCTATGACAGGTGAAAAATCATAGCTAATAACTACATAAGCAAGTAGATGCACTTATGTGCATGCAAACAAACAAAATAGATAAATAAATCAATGATATTTCAAATGAATGAATAAACTGATAAATAATTGATAAACTATGACACCTGTTTTTCACTTCAGTTCTATTACTCATAGTTTACCTGCTGTATTACAGTACTGCATTGATTATGATGTTTTTTTCCTGCTTTCATTTTATTCATAATTTCATTAACTATCTTTAGTAAAAATGCATAGATTTCAAAATGTCATTTTCTGTTTCAAATTTCTGCTGCAGGCTGTACAAGATCAAGCCATGCTAGTACAGGTACAGTTTGAAAAAATTCGCAAGCCGCAGCGCCCAAATTTCAGTAGACGAAAGCCTCCTACTGTGGAAAGGCCGTCTTGGATTCAAGCAATTATGCCTCTCAAGAGGGCCAGGTTTGGCATCAAGATGTTCTTGATGTGTGACCGGACGGCTACCCCTACCGCTTCGGTGTGTGTGTGTGGGTGTGTGTGTGTGTGTGTGTGCGCGCGCGCATGTGTGTGTGCGAAATGTGTGTGTGCGCATGTTTTTGTTGGCGCATGTGTGTGTGTGTGTGTGTTTGTGGGGTGTGTGCATTCTGCATCCATGTGTGTGCCTGTGTGTGTGTGTGATGTGCATTTTGCATGCATGTTTTGCATGTGCATGTGTGTGTTTGTGGTGTGTGTGCGGTGGGGTGCATTCTGCATCCATTGTGTGTGCCTCTGTGTGTGTGTGGTGTGTGTGTGTGTGTGTGTGTGTGTGTGAGTAGAGTCAGGACTCGGAGTATTATCTGAGTGGTTGTCCTACTTTATCTGTGTTGTCAGGGTCTGCCAAGGCAAGAAGATCCCATCACGAGTGTCCACAACGATTTGCCCGTTTGAACACCCGGACTCTGACCTGACAGAGAAGGTGCTGGTGTGGTTTGATGGGGGACCTGCTGGATAAGGGCTACATTGTGTATGCCGACAACTTCTACAGCTCGGTCAACCTGAACTGCTACCTGCTGGCCCACAACTTTCTGCACTGTGGCACTGTGAGAAAGCTGGTGCCACAGTGTGTGCAGAATCTGGAGGTGCCAGCCGCCCCCTTCAGCAGCCTCTGTAAAGATGGCACCCACATATTCAAATTTATGGACAGCAAGGAAGTTTTCATTGTGTCCAGTCTACACACTGACAACTTCCGACGGAGGAAGAAGAGGCCGCACACAAGCTGAGTTCCGACAGCTCATGTCATCGGTTGACTACAATTACTACATGGGTGGCGTGGACATCCAGGACCAACTCATTGAGCCCTACGACATCACCCGCAAGTGCCAAAAGTGGACCAATAAATTGGGGGTTTTCCCCTTTCTGCAGGTGGCCACACTGAATGCACACATTGTGGCCAAGGAGAGGGGCTACAAAAAGGATTTACCTGGATTTCCTCCGGGAATTCGTTGCTGCCTTATCCAACACCCGGTGGATCCTGCCACACCAGTAGCAGTACTCCACCAGGGAGTGTTGATGATGCACCAGCGAGTTGGAGCAGCCCATTTCCCTATGCCCATCCCTCCAACAGAGACCAAAGAGAAGCCCTACCGCAAGTGCAGAGTGTGCAATGCACGGGGCGTGCTCTCCAACTGCCGGTCCATGTGCACTGTCTGCCCATCCAAGCCTGCACTTTGCATTGACAACGGCTGCTTTGAGCTCTACCACATGTTGTCAACTATACAGCCTGAGCAGCCTCACATAAACCCTCTCTCACACACACACACAACACCACACACACCATGTATGCAGAAATTCTTTGGTGCCTGTGCTTCTCCAATGAATTGCGTGCTGAAAAAAAAAATGTGGTGGGAAAAAAAAAAAAAGAAATGTGTGGTGTTTGTGCTTCTCTGGATTGAAATCTGTGTAGTGTAGTGGTTCAAGTGTTTCTTGGAGGCTTCAGTGCATTGTGTGCTTTCATGTGGACACGTTGCTGTGTTTGGGCAGATTTTTTACCATCTTATCACCTGGTCAGTTATTTGATTTATTTTATATTCATTTCCCGACTTTTTTGTTTCTTTCTGTTATTCATTTTTGTCAATTATAATATTTATTTTACAGTTATTTATACTAACATCTCAATTTCTGTTTGCCTCACTTCTTGTTGTCATACTTTCTGGTATTCAGATTTATACAGTCAAACAGCAAATTTAATTTCCTTTCAAAAAATATATACTTTGTTAGGTGTTGGGTCAGCAGTGACAGAGATAGGGGCTTAAAAAGTAAAACACCTGTAGTTTTCACTCGGCCACAGCAATCCAGCCAAGCACTGGGCAGTTCACTTCTGCCAAGTAGGCTCAGCAGTCAAGGGGTTAATTTGATACCAGATATTTCCTGAAAAAGAAGTTAATATTTCCAGTGATTCGGTCATATCATTACAATCCCCGAGGAACAACGTGGTGTCATCTGCCATTTGCTTTATTTTTAAATTATAGTTTTCAGTTTGAGAATGTGTAGGCATCTTAATTCTTATTTACTGTATTGCTTCTAATTTTGATAGCCAACAATTTAATGGCGAAAATAAAAGCTAGTGGAGAAAATGAAACCCTGTCATATGCCACAATTCAGACTAAAGGGGCTGAGAAAGCCAGCCACCATGATTTATAGATGAAAAAATTACTGTCCATCAGTATTGATATCCATTTCTTAACATCAGAACCAAAGCCATACATATCAAAGGTATTCAGTAGAAAAGCTTTAGTTATCGAATCAAACGCTTTGGAAAAATCAACGGCCAACAAGTATCCCGCTTGAGAGAACTAGTAAACAGGCATTCTGGCTCACCCACCTCCGCCAGCTCCAACCGGCTGAAGCCGGTTTCGCTGTTGCTCCGGCGGGTTACCAGAATGCCTGTTTACTAGTTCTCAAAATAGTAAACACTTTACAAACATAATAATGTGTAGGATTATCTGTTTTTTAATACTATTTACTAAACTTTTGAGACTTAAGTTTTTGCTTAATCCTTTGTTTTTCTTGATCGTTTTCAATACATCATTTTCACGCTTTACATTCATCAATGCGTCTCTGTCTTTCATGTGGAAATAAAACTACAGTCTTTAATTGCTCTCTAATGTCTTTTAAAACTGAGTTATATTTTTGACATAAAATCCACACAACTTATCCTAGCATGTCTTCCACTGAAAGCCAGTTTTGACAAAGCGTTTCTTTTTTGACTATATCCTTTTCTGCTGAACAATATCTATAATAAATAATGTTCTGAGTTCTCCCTCAAACTGTCTTTTTAAAAAGTGTTCTAAACACTCACTCAGTTTATTGCTAGGATAAAACTAAATAGATTTCATCATCTGTCCATATAAACCTTCTGTCGTGATATGCTTTGGTTCCACTTTAATGTTGGACAGAAAATTACTATATGATCAAAATTAAAAACGATAAACTGTTTGTAATAGGTCGAGGACAAATATTGTTTTTCCACAGCCAGTCTGTCCACAAATCAAATGAACAATGAGGGGTTTTGTCATAAAGTTTAACATCGGCATTGACCACCATAGTTTTATAACAGAATTTAATTTACACCATTTTAGTGTTGTTATCATACTCTCTGTCAAAACTTGTTCAGTATAATAAAACCCTATAAGGCCCAAATGTGTAAGATTAATCCAGTTGAGTTCTGTAAGATCGTTTCTATTTAGACTAATATCAATTTTTGTTGCTTGTTGTTATGACCTTAATATCCTCGCCATTGTAAAGAACGACGACGTAACTTTAAGTTTGTCAACGTCTAAGTTTTGCCAGCTAATAAGAATTCCTTTCTAAGATTGTCACTGAGCCCAGAGCTCCATTTCTTGCCTCATTTTTTTAAGACAGAAATTTTAAATATCATTGTGAACGTGTCTCCTAATTTTGTGCGTGGAATGAACTGTAATTTTGTAGAAGCTTTCTTTAAAACCGATTCTCTTCTGTGGAGGATGTACTGTTTGTCCCCAAACGGCTTTATTTCGATCCCCTTTCCGACTGTTGTCCTCTGGCATAAGACTTACATGTAAAGGGCCAGAGTTCAATGCTTTTCTGAAACTTTTTGGCGGTCAAAAAAAGTAAATGGGCTTAAGAATTCAAATTTTATGTCCCATTCTAAATATGGTTCTAAGTGCCATTTGTTGTCAGTTTTTCGAAACTATTTTTATTCATACTGACCCGCATTATTTGCTTCTACATTGCGTAGTTGTTTAGTTTAGGAAACCTTTTGTTGTCGTCAACCTCTTTGCGCTTATAATAACCATCTTTAGTGTACTCAAAACCATTATAAAGTGCCTATCTCACCGTTTTGTTTCAAAGTCCTCAACGTCTGCAAGGTCTTTTAATTCTAAAGTTACACACCTCTCAGGCGCTAATGTAACTCCCGATTCTTCTGGTCCACGTGACATTTTTAATAAAACAAAGTATTATTTTATTTCTAAAAAAATTGTGCAGGTTATCACATTTTACGACTTTCCCTGTTTTATCTGTGATCTTTTATTAAATGATCTGACCCTCCCACAGCTAATCTTTTAAACTGAAATTAGGGAATTGTATAATTTTCATAATCGCAATATGCAGCTTCCCTGATGAAAGGCTCTTAAAAACAGTTGAGGGCCTTCCATCATATAAGTTTTCATCAGTGCTCAGCTCGTCCAAATGAACATAGAGTAATGAATGTAATGCAAGATCGAGCGGATATTCTCCCTCATAAGTAGTTTTGTCTGATTTTAACTCTAAAACTATGAATGCCTCGTTGTCAGTTGCAAAGCCTAACATTTTAGCTAGCTCTCCATCAAAATAGTAACCTACTTCTTCTTCAGGTTTGAATGCTAACATTATTTTCAAAATTTGCATTGTTAAGTTTGAGAGTAATGTCGAAGTTACTCATTGCTTCTTTTAGCGAGCAAAACCCGTAATAACCATCAGGTATGGTTAACTGGCTAACTAATTTTTCCTCTATTATCATATTTTTTAATCTTATTATTTTCCTTGGATTCAGTTAATATTAAACCATACGACTTTGTAGAATATTTCATGGAGTGCGACCCTTTGGGTTCCGCATTCATTATCAATAGCATATTCTAAAACGAAGGACTGTCATGATTTGTTATTGTTACAAACATTTTTAAAAAAACAATTTAAAAATGAGTGCATTCAAATATAACTAATGCAAAATATTCTGTTGGGGCCCCCACTACAATCTTAAAAATAAAAAACAACTGATACCCTCGACATTTCTGTGACTCAGTCTGACGCCTTTCAAGTAAAGGTTAGTACTCCATTAAAACAGATATCTTAACCCTCCTATTAAAAAAGACTACATCGCGAAAGTGTGGTTCAGTCATCCGATGCAGTTTTATCAAAACCCAGTTAAACTTGTTGTGTTTTGTGAAATCAACTGGGTGTGGAGTGTCGAAGCTGATCATTTAAATCATCCTGATCCTTTGGTGAGGTCAGTGTATAGATTTCATTTTTATTACACCTTCAGACGTATTTTATCTGAACTGCAAGCGCCATTACCAAATGAAAAAACGTTTAATCCATTCAGCAACAGAATAGATTACAAGGCTTTTGAAAGGATCTGTAACGAATTTGATATTAAACCCAAAGACAGACTTTAGACAAAAGTTGGATCTTAATCATGGTTTAGGCACCCTTTATTTTTGGGGCGTGCACAGAAAGTATAACTATGATTGGAATCCTCCTTACACATCTTTCTCTTCAGGCACAACTGTTCACCTCGGGTCCATAGAGCAAGAGCATAAAACAGCGTGGACAAATTTATTTTAGACACTTCTAAGGGCCTAACTAGAGCGGGAAATAGAACGAAAAACGACTCCATCGTACTTATGTTTGGTGTTTGCTAGGTTCGCAAGCACAGGCCAAGATCAAACCCATAACTGATCCTTCTACTGGCTTTGATGCACAAAAAACAGTACTTGGCAAATTTAGAGGACGCCATTAATTCTGCAATTGATTTGCCTTCAAGTATTAAAAGGTACCAAATGTTTTACAATTTGCAAGATCGAAAGTGACTTTGCTGTCGGCACTGGTTTATACATGCTGCCTTCTGACCTCAGACTTCAGATAGGAACAATAATAAACTATAATAATGAAATCCTTGTTGCAGGAAATGAACAGAAGGTTGGACAAAACGACATAAATTCTGAGCCAGTAAATATTACAAACAATAAAAAAAACAAGATGGCCCCCCAAGAATAAGTCATCCAATCCCCGTGGCCCAAAGCCCAAAGGCCATTGAAGACGCGCGTGATGACCATGAATTTTGAAAAGACAGCACTTGCTTTTGGATTAATGCCCTAGGATTACTTGGTCTTTATCTTACTAAAGAGTAACCCAACTATTAAGACAACTAATGTCCCATAAGTGCTCAGCCATAAAGCCAACTACTTTTACTTGCAGTAGACAAAAACCAGCTAACGATCCCCCTATTATACCAGGCAAAGAATCTATTGCCTTACTGGCTAATTTTTTTTAGTAAGTTTGCAAGGTGATCGAGTTGTTTTTTTTACCCATGATTTATCTGATGACGGAGTTGGCGGGCCTGGCGGCACTGCTCCCCCACCACCGCCGCCTGTAATAGCCATCACCAGTGTACTTATTGCAAATCCTAAGGCTGTTATAACACTTGTAATGTGACACCTTGCTCTCTAAACAGTGTTCTTATTCGTTCTGCTAACGTTGTGTCTTCATATAAAATTCTTTGGATAGTTTCTCTTATTCTGCTCACTTGAGTTCTTAATTGTTCTCGGTTAGTAGACAAACTTCTAGTCTTGCTGATCTCTCTTGTTCAAGATCTTTTAGTCTTTGTGTTATTCTTTCTTTAACCACAGGCCCTAAGTTGTGGTCATCAGCCTCAACTAGTTTTTCTTTTTCTCTTTTTATATGCTCATCTAGTTCACCCAGTTTGCTAAATTGTTTGTTAATTCGCCTCTGATGCTTCTCAAAGCATGATTAAGGGCCGTTATTTCTCTCATAGGTAGCGGCGGATCGTTTCATAGTTTTTAATGCTGTTTCTTCTGAAAAACTGGTTTCTGCTTCTATTGTTGTATTATTTCGTCTGCTGTTTGATTTAAATCTTTAAGTTCTGTGTTTTGCATTCGGTTATCTGTTGGGAGTTCTTGTAGTGTGTTTTGAAGTTTAGCAACTGCCTCACTGTCTAATCTTCGCGGTTTAGCAATGCCAAGGCGATTTTGATCGCTAACACTGAGCCTTTGTCTAATTGTAGTCTTTGCTAAAAACTTTGATGGGTCTGGTTTAGATGTAAGCTGTACAGGTTGTCCTTGCTCGTTTTTAAAAAACAATTGGTCATCTTTTGTTTCAAAATCATTAGGGTTATAAATTCGGGAGGTTTTGGCCCTAAACTTTGATAAAATGATTTGACCTTACTTTCTGTTAATTCACGCCGCAATGATTGTAATGGATGGGTCAAAGGAGTCATTTCACTCATGTCGTCTCCAGGATCAAAAACATCATAATCTTCTTCACCTTCAATGCCTGCCATGGTTTTAAATAATTAACTTTTTATTTTGTTTTAAAAAAAATGTCACAAGCATATGGCTCAATTCTTGACCCGCATAGAAGACTGAAAGAGCCCTTTGGCGTGAAGGGAAATAAACAGAATATTATTGTTCCAAATAATCCATCTACTATTGATTCAGATCAAATTCTTACTGTTAAATTTCCAGACCTAGGAGCTGATGAAGTAATTGTGCCGGGATCTGCACGGCTTACTTTCAAATAGAACTTGATTCAGCAACAGACGCAAACAGGACAGTTGTACAGAATTTGGGACGGGCAATCGTTAAGAAATTTCTATAAAACTTGAGGGGCAAGAAATATTTTCTTTACACAATGCAGACATATTTCTAATCTATTGTGATCTATGGCTAACCGCGAATGAAAGGGCTGACCTCGCGTTTCAAGGAATCGAAAGTGATGAAGCACTAAAACACAGAATAGACGCCGAAGATGCTAAAGCCGGCAACAAGCCCGAAGCTGTAAATTTTGCGTATGGAAATCGCTTTTCCATCCCTTGGATTTTGAGTTATTAAGCGCGCATGCGCCATACTTTCAAGGAGCATTAAAAGACAGATTGTCATATGAACTAACTTTTAATGAATACAAACGTGTCATTAAATCTACAGACACTGATTCTAAGTACAGCATTTTCGACATCTCGTTAGAGTTTGACATTGTTAGCAACCCTAACTTAGCAAGGCTGATTGAGCAACAATATCAGTCACGATTAGCAATATTTTACGAAAGAGTGATTCATCATACTACATATCCTAAACGCAGGGCAGACACTATATGGAATTTTAGTTTTAGTGCTGCAGCAAGATCCCTTAAAGGTATTTTATTGCTGTGTGAAGATGAAAACCATACCAAAGACAAAGTGAAAAGTTTATCAATCCTAAAATCACGAAAGTACAATGTTCAATTGAGGGTAGTCCTAACCAAGTCTACGGTAGTGGGCTTAAACCTTATCATCATTTTGATGAAATAAGAAAATATTTTGGAGGCGGGAGGTGTAGAAATCCAACAGTAGACCTTGTGTCTAAAGATCTACACCTTCACAATGTTAGACTTGATGATTATTTAACAACGAAATACGGTTTATGGATTGACCTAAGGTCGCAGAGGATAATCAGTTGCATGGAAGTGGGAGAACAGTTAAAGACGTAATAAACATTCAAATTGATAAAGAAAAAGAGAGTGATAAACCACTTAATGTATATTTGTTTTTAATATATGATGCGCAGCTGAATATTCAAGATAACAGATTAAAAGATATCCAATACTAAATTATTTTTATTTTTAAAAAAAGCATGTCTGTTCAGGTTTATCCAAAAGTGCCCAAAGAAGAGAACTCTGTTGCTGTAGACATAAAAACTTTCAGATTAACAAACATAACACAAATGCAAACCCAACTAGAGCAGGACCTTTCAAAATACAGTAAAACCAAACGAAGGTATTCTGCTGTCTTTAATACTGTTACATATGTTAATACTGGAGCATCGATCACTAGTGCTTTAACAGCAGGAACAAGTGTAGGTCTCTTAGCAACAGGCATAGGTGCACCGGCAGCTTTACCTCTAGGCGGTTTGTCTTTAACTCTTGGCCTGTGTTCATTGGCTGTAAGTGCTGTCAGCAAAAAAATAAAAGCTAAACTCCAAAAGCACACAGCTATGGTTCAACTAATAACAGCTAAACTTAGTTCCTTCAAACTGACAATAAATAAAGCACTTGCCGACTCGAACATCACGGATGAAGAATTTAGTCGCCTACAGGCTGATTTTGAGGACTACAAAAGACAAAAGTTTGATCTTCAAAGAAAGGCAAGGGCAACTTTTTCTCAACAACCAGACACCGACCAGATAAAAAAGGAATGCTTAAAAAAAGTAAACGAAACATTAAACTCTGTTCTAAACAGCTCACATTAACAACTCCAAAGGGCGTTTATACTTTAGTTTACGAGTCCAAGCACAAAAAGACCGTTGATATTGATTCTGATTAAGACGACTTTGGAGTCGATGTATTTTTTTTAATTTAAATAAATATGTTGAGTTAGAAAAGAAACTCAGCATGGATAAGATATATGAAGGTTCAGATGAATTGTTTGAAGCAATGTTCGAGGAAGAGCGTTTGTCAAAAGCTTTAAATGAGGTCGTTTTAGAAGTTATTGATCCAACAAAACGTGGAGGCAAGCGTTGTACATGCTATTTCTCAAGTTCCAGTAAACTAACAATAAACCCTCCAGTTAAAGTAAGGGTAGTTGTTTTAATCGACTATATAACAATAAACGAAGAAAATCTAGAAGTCTGGGTCTCAACTAAACAGCAGACTATTCTTTCTTATAATGACTTAACGCCTGATTGGGCAGAACAACTTCTTACTCAGTTTAATGAAGCCTCTGAAGCAGCTAAAATGAGAGGCTCTGGTTGGTCAGAGGGTGAAGTCCTAGACATCAGATTAAGACAAGCTAAGTATGAGCCAATTGTAGGCAAGTCTTACATTCCACTGCCTCCAACATTAGTTGCAAAACGAGCAGTTCTGAACATAAAGAATTTAGACGACAAATGTTTTATGTGGTGCGTTCTTGCTAGGCTGCATCACGTTGCCAAAAATGCAGAGAGAGTATCTAACTATTTGCAGTGGGCTAAGGATCTTAACTTTAACGGCCTTGAATTTCCTATGGCTGTAGACAAAATTGATCAGTTTGAAGAACAGAATCCGCCAATAACTGTTAATGTCTACACATGGTCTGAAGAAACCAACCTTCTGCCCATTAGAGTGTCTAAGAACAGCCCATCAATAGGCGAACCAACCAAACATCATGTAGACTTACTCCTGATGTCCAGCCATTCAGGATTGCATTACACGCTGATACGCACAATGAGTAGATTACTAGTGCATACTACAAAACACCATAGCAAACAAGAATTTTGTAGAAAATGTTTAACAAGAATTCCATCCGTTCAAGCTGCGAGTGAACATGTAAAACATTGTCTTAGTCCAGTTGACTGCAATACAGAACTAATTATGCCAAGAGAAGGCAGTAAGGTTAGTTTTAAGAATTACAAAAAACTCCAGAGGTCGCCATACGTTGTTTACGCAGACTTTGAATCGCTTATTGTTCCTTATGAAGGGCCAACCCTGCAGAAACTTCCAAAAACAGTTTTAATGAGTAATCATCAGATTTGTTCGTTTGCTTTCATCATTGTCAGGTCGGATGGCGCCCATTCAGAGCCAGAATTATATAGAGGACCTAATGCGGCTAGTAGATTTTTACAGCGCATGCAGCAAGTGCGTAATGCTTGTTCTAATAATCTGAATTTATCTGAAATCATGATGACGCCCGAAGACCAACAAAAATATGACTCAGCCACTCACTGTTGGATTTGTGGGGCAGCCTTAATGGCTGCCAGTTTAAATCCAACAGTAAGAGACCATGATCACATTAGCGGAAAGTTTAGAGGAGCAGCGCATAACAATTGCAATCTTCAACTAAAGTTTGATCCTAGGACTTGGAGACTTCCTATATTCTTTCATAACTTGCGAGGTTACGACTCTCATCTTATATTGCAAGCAGTAACTAGCGCCTTTAGGGTGTCATGCATTGCGCAGTCATCAGAAAAGTACATGTGTTTCACTTTAAATAATTTATCTTTTTATGACTCTATGCAACACCTGATGGGTTCATTAGAGTCACTGGCGGGATCCTTAAAGTCCTGCCCAATAACAGAACACTATTTTGACCCAACTCTTGTTAGAAAGGGCGTTTATCCTTATGAGTACATGAACAGCTGGGAAAGGTTTGACGAAGATACACTTCCGCCTAAAGGCGCGTTCTTTTCTAGTCTTAGAGGAAAGGACATCAGTGATTCTGATTACCAGCATGCTCAAGAAGCGTGGCAGAAGTTAGAGTGTAAAACGATGGGAGACTATCATGATTCCTATTTAATGGCGGATACCTGTTTGTTGGCGGACATCTTTGAAAATTACAGAAAGACCTGCATGAAACATTACAGCTTGGATCCCGCGCATTACATTTCTGCGCCCGGGATGAGCTGGGACGCTTTCTTAAAATATACAGGTGTACAGATTGACCTGTTGTCTGACCTGCCAATGCTTCAGATGATTGAAAACGGATTGCGTGGGGGAATCAGTATGGCGTCGCACCATTACTGTAAAGCAAACAACAAATACTTGGACGACTATGATCCAAGTAAAAGGTCTAACTATCTTATGTATTTAGATGCAAACAATCTGTATGGATGGGCTATGAGTCAATCACTTCCATTACGTAACTTTAAAATGTACACAGGACTCAAAGACATTCAAAAGTTTTTAAAATGGCTTCAGAGTCTAGAAGCTGATCAACAACAAGGCTTTATTCTAGAAGTTGATTTAGAATATCCTCATGAACTCCATGATTACCATAATGACTATCCATTAGCGGCAGAAACCCTAAAAGCGTCAATGACAGAACCGCCTAAACTTGTGCCTAATCTTCGAGACAAAAAAAATTATGTCTGTCATTACAGACTTCTTCAATTTTATTTAAGACATGGTTTAAAGTTGACAGCTGTTCATCGTATAATTGCTTTTGATCAAGAACAGTTCATGAAACCATACATCATGAAGAACACTGATCTCAGAACTAAAACCACAGATGCTTCAGAAAAAGACTTTTTCAAGTTGATGAACAACAGCTGTTTTGGAAAGACTATGGAAAATCCGCACAAGCGTAAAGATGTTAGATTGGTCACCAGAGAGAACGATGCAATTAAGCTAACTTCTAAACCTAATTATCAGGACTTCAGAAGATTTCATGATCAGCTTTTTGGCATAATGATGAAAAAAAAGAAAGTCAAATTGGACAAACCTGTTTTTATTGGGTTTACTGTTTTAGAGCTGTCGAAGCTTTTGATGTTAGAATTTCTTTACGACTACTTTAAACCCTTGTATCCAGAGTCCAGAGTTCTGTACACAGATACAGATTCTTTTGTAATCGACATCCCTACTGAAGATTTTTACAAAGACATGGAATTAGAAGTAGCAAAAGAGCATGCCGGATGGTACGACACATCTGATTACCCTAAAGATTCGCCTTTGCATTCAACTGTTAACAAGAAGGTTTTAGGTAAGATGAAGGATGAATTATCTGGTGTTGTGATCAAGGAGTTTGTTGGTTTGAGGTCGAAAATGTACAGTCTTTCAAGCCAAACAAAAGTTGTTAAAAAAGCAAAGGGAATATCTCGCAGTGTTGTGCAGTCAAGCATAACCCATGACAACTACAAAGAAGCATTGTTTAGCAATAAGACTTTTCATCATGACAATTACAAGCTGCGATCTAATCTGCATGAGATTAACACAACAGTTGTAACAAAACGGTCTCTTGACCGCACTAACACAAAAAGAGTATTTGTTAATCCAGAGTTTTCATATGCAATTGGCCATTGGAGAATAGTATAATCATATGGGCTTATATTTTTCAGCAATCGCACGTTCAATTATATCATCATCTAATTTAGCAAAATTAATATTATTTATTAATGCTAGATGTGCTTTAATTTTTTTTGCCAGTTCACGATATTCATATTCCCATACCCATAAATCAAAATCAAAGCTTTGGGGTTTAAAGCGATTGTCTGGCGATTGTTCTAGCCAGGGATTGTCAATCTTCTCAAATACTTCTTTAATGATATACTGATGCTCAAATAAATCTTGCATTAATTTTAAAGACTTTCCCTTTGCCTTTTCTGCCATTTCCCTTTGAGCTTCCATTTTAAACTCAAATATATTTGCCTAAATTAAAATAGTTCTTGAAGCTTACCTATATCATCAACCAATTCAGAAAAATTTTTTCTCATGTTTGCTTGATGTGCACGAATTTTTTTTATCTTTTTAATATATTCTTGCTCCCAATCAAAATTTGAGGTTTTGTCTGGCATGACATGATCAATCTTCTTAAATGCTAGTCTAATAGCAAGATTACAATCAAATATTTCTCGTATTATTTCTAAGGACTCTTCCTTCACCATTCTTGCTTCCAGTGCCATTTTACGTAAGGATTCTTCCTTTTCCATTCTTGCCGCCATTTTAATTGAAATTAAAAAATAATTAAGCGACTGGAACTGTGTCTGGAGGGATTATCTGCAGTTCTTCTTTCACAAAAGATCTTTGAGGGGCAGGTCGTTTTGTTGTGTCAGTTTCTCGTAAATAATACACGGGCGGATTCATTTTCACAATTTTTTTAATCTCATATGGATCAACACTCCAAACTGGATCTGTTGCCCTGATGCGAGTGTCCCCTTCCGCTTCTCCCGGCGAATAAAGGTATCTCACTTTCAAACCAAATGGTAATAGTTTGCTTGATGAAGACTCTCCTTCAACAACATTTATTGTTTGTTTTCTGATTGCTTGTACTGGTTTTAGACCTTTAAATTCTTCATTATTCATTGCACGTAGAACTGAGGGCAGCCTTCTAACCCATTCTGTGTTGCGAGAATTGTCAATCAGCTCTCTGTGATACTGGTAGGAGAAAAGCCTTTCAGATAACTGTTTGTTAAAGTTTTCAACCAAACCCTGTGATCTGTGAACACCCGGAATGCCTCTTTTAATGGTAACTCTATGTTTTAACAATAATTGATTCACTTGTCCTTTAAATTCTTTTCCGTCATCGACTTGAATCATGCGAGGATAAGTTAACGGGCCTCGTTGATATATCAGTTGTATAGCGACGGCAACAGCAGAAGCACTCTTTTGTGTTAATGGTTCAGCATCTTTGTATCTTGAAGCTATATCAATGACTGTAAGTGCGTACTTAAATCTTTTTCGTCTAATCGTATCATGGGGTAAATATAAAAGATCCATTTGATGGGTGTCGTTTGGAGTTATATTCACAAAGTGTGGTCTTTGTATTTGTTTAGGCGCAGGTAAATAAATTTGCCAAATCGCTTGTTTAGATAACCATTCTTTTGCTGTTTGTTCACTGACTCCAGCTGCTTGGCTTAGCTTTTTAATTGCTGTTATTCCCTTCCAATATCCTTTTGGCGAATAATAGATCTTGTTCATTTTTTATTCAGCCAATATTATGCGCAACAAAATACACAACGGTCATGCCAAAAGCAATAAACAATATTTCTTGCATCTTTTGTTTTTCTGATGGTTGATAGTAATCGCTAAATTTTGGTGGGGGCAATGTCTCGATTGGCTTGCCTGTTACTAGATAATATTCTTTTATTGCTTGATCAACATCTTTAAATGTGTAAGCTGCATGTCCCTGTTTTTTCAGTTCATCGTTAATAAAATCTAACTGCTCAATTCTCTGCTTTTCATACGCAGCTTGTGCTGCGGCTAGTTGCTCCATAGCTTTGTTATGTCTTTTTCTCTCGCCGTCATCCCGTAGTTTACTAAACGCGTAATTACTTCCGCTAAAAGCAAGCGCATTCACCACAGCGCCGCCTATCATCATCACGAGTGAAGCCATTTTTATAAATGTATTTTTTAATTTTACATATTAATACTGTCTGGAATTATTCCTTGCTTAACTAGAAAATCTTTCGTAGCAAATGAAGCTGTAATAACAGCAATCAGCTTTGCTGAGTCTTCAAAGCCTAGTTTGCCAAGATCTGCTGGTTTTATTTTTAACAGGCTTTTACCAAGCATTGTGTATCCTACACTTAGGCCTCCAATAACAGCAGAATGGTATACGAGGTTAGTAATAGTTTTTTCGGTGCTCATTTTTAAAAAATAAAATAATATTTATTTATTAATAAAACATGAACTGCGATGATCTACTAAACGTTCCTGAACTTATGATTACAAATGATCAAGTTGATGACCAAGCTATTATGCCTAAAAAGGAAAGGCTGTATTCTTTGGCGGCGTGTGGAAAAACAAAACAGTACCTTGGAAATGAATTCAGCATAGAACAGATACAACAGATGTCGCCACAAGACATTGTAAAGTATCACAACAGGTATGAAGCGCAACTGGGGTCAAGAATGGTAAAAAGTGTTGGGCAAACGGCTCTTAGTTTGTACACTAAACTAGTTAGTAGATTTGCTCCCATTGATTCTGAACAAGATTTTATGTATGATTTAACACAGGATCCCGTTTTAACAAAGTCATTAGAGTCTCTAGGATGTGATCTGTATTACAGATTTGGAACATTGTTATCGCCATTAATCATGGGATTAATTACTTTTAATCATATAGATTTTGTTTCCCTTCAAAATGACCGAGCCAGAAAATCAGCAGAAAACATTGATGGAGAAAGTGACCAGTAAAAAGCCTCCTCATCCTGGGCGCGTTGCAGCAGGAAAAAAATTAGCAGAGTGGAACAAACAAAAAAAATTAATGTTGCAATCACAGAATATAACTCATAATGAAAACATAACACCGCCAACGCCAACAGTGTTGCCACAGCCAGCTGTAAATACACAAGTTGATTCAAGACCTACGACGCCAAAGTCGTCATGGATTATTTGGATTAAAAGAGTTAGCATTTTTGGCGTCATTGCTGTTGGTGGGGGTGGTTATTACGTTTATAAAACATATAAACAACGCCAGCAAAAACCAAAGCAGTCAAAAAAATCTCAACCACTAAATACAGAAGCCAAACAAAAAAGCATGCCAGAACCGCCAACAACAAAAGATCATTTTGATCCATTTCAGATGGAATAATATTTCAAGAACTTAATAAATAATTATAAATTGACTTGAATAAGAACTTGGTTGTACATAGAGGATGACTTAAGTAAAAACTTAAAGTAACTTAAGTTAAGAACTTGAGGTAACTTGATTAAAAACTTAAGGTAACTTGATTAAGAACTAGATTAAGAACTTGGGGTAACTTGATTAAGAACTTGGGGTGACTTAATTAAGGACTTGGGGTAACTTAATTAAGGACTGGGGTGACTTAATTAAGAACTTAATTAAGGACTTGGGGTGACTTAATTAAGGACGTGGGGTGACTTAATTAAGGACTTGGGGTGACTTAATTAAGGACTTGGGGCGAAAAGTGGAACTGGTAGGACCACTTCTCATTTGATATGTCAGCCACTTGCTTTGTGACTGAACAGGATGTGCGTGGGTGCTGCGTTGTCGGGCTGGCCTGCAACTACTAGTTAAGCGCGATGAAGAACAGAGAAAGAGGCAGCTCACGCTATAGCAAAGAACGTGTTAGCGCACGCCCGCTGTGCGGGACAGACCTATCATTTGGTGAATAGTTGACCGACCTTCCCTGACTGACTCAACACTTTAAACATTGCTGTTGTGTGCGCGCTGCTGTGTGTGTGTGTGTGTGTAAAAATAGTGTAGTAAAAATGTGTAGTCATTTGAAGTACTCCCTTCGTTGGATTAATAAACTAAGAAAGACGACAGAACTCTTTGAAAAATATCCGGAACTCGCAAATCTGACAATTTCTATTACACAAGCCATCGCGTTGACGCCAAAGATACATGCTGCTCTAAAAACCCACGCCGGTGTGGCAGCTGACTGGATGTGAAGAAGGTATGTACATTGTCAACTAACTGACTGTGTGCTGTGTTCTGTGTAAACAAAGGCCTCTTGTCTGTGTTAAGTCGTAAACCCCACACACCAACAAACCGACACGCACACTGAAAACGGCGAAGTGGTGGCTTCCCATTCGAGAATGTTCAAGAACATTTGCTGATGCAATAATGTTGCAAGTTGACCTGGCCAAAGCGCGCCGCGAGCCCGGTGAGAGAAGAAACGCAGTAGGCGCGCGAGGCGTGTTTTATTGATTTTTAGGTCAGAACATAGGGAGACACACAGTTTGTAAACAGGACGCTCGGCCTGCTGACTTACTGCGTCGTTATAATTGTGTTGTCTTGGTCTTGCAAAAAGCTGACAGTCAACCGACTGGTAGTACAGACTGTTTGGGGGAACGCAGACACTATTTATTATTGATGACTGTTCGGCAGAAAGAGACATAGTTAAAAAGAGAAAATCTTTGTCGAAACTGGCTTTCAGTGGAAGACATGCTGGGATAAGTGTGTGGATTTTATGTCAGAAATATAACTCAGTTTTAAAAGACTTTAGAGAGCAATTAAAGACTGTAGTTTTATTTCACATGAAAGACAGAGACGCATTTGATGAATGTATGCGTGAAAATGATGTTATTGAAAACGATCAAGAAAAACGAAGGATTAAGCAAAAACTAAAGTCTCAAAAGTTTTCTAAATTAGTGTTAAAAACAGATAATCCTACACATTATGTATGTTTGTAAAGTGTTTACTATTAGAGAACTAGTAAACAGGCATTCTGGGTAAGCCGGCGGAGCAACAGCGAAACCGGCTTCAGCCGGTTGGAGCTGGCGGAGGTGGGTGAGCCAGAATGCCTGTTTACTAGTTCTCTCGCTTGATTAGTTTTATTTAGGTAGTTAATTGTGTCATCAGTTGATCTTCACGATTGATTGATTATCGCGATGTTTCTGCCTTTAATCAACGTATCCAACCTGATCTTCTTTAACTAATTAATTAATGACTCGGCTAAGTTGAAGGGCTAAAACTTTAGCCAATAATTTAAAGTCACAGTTAGTAAGAGTAGTAGGTCTCCAATTATTCAGATTATCTCTCTGTAATTCTTTTGCTTTATGTATCAAGTTAGTAATACCATACCTTTGTGAATACGACAGTTCACCTTTATGAAAGGCCTCATAGAACACTGCCAATTTTTTTTTTTAAATGTGAAAAATTCTATGGTCAATCCATCGCTGCTAGGGGCAGAGCCATTGTTCATGTGTTTTACAGCATTGGTCGTTTCTTTCAGTGTAATCATTCCCTCACAAGATGCAGCTTCCTCTTCATTGAGTCATGGGACATTTTTGTTTTGTAATTTAAATACATTTGTTTTCACCCTGACATCATGTGCAACTGTGGTCTGATTATGTATTGCTCTGAAGAATGATACCTGTTCTTCCAGTATTCCCTTCTGGCCTGTTATTATTTCACCAGATAGTTTACATCATCTTGTTATAATCTTATTCTTGCCTCTTGCGTTTTTCTACATTGTCAAAATATTTAGTATTGCACTCAGCATCTTCAGTCCACTTGGCCCTTGCTGGAATCTGAGCACCTTTCACTTTCCCAGCCTGCAGTCATTCTAGCTGCTGTTTCAAAATGAAGCATTTGCTTTGTGTAGCATTGTTCTCAGGGTCGAGAGTAAATTCTTCTTTTTCGAATAACTGCAACTCTGAGCTCTCAACGTTCTTTATTTCCATTTTTACAGACTATTGTTTTCCCATTCTCTGTAAAAAAAAGAAATTGTTACGTATCATCTAAGAGGTTGCCTAATAGTTCATTTATTTGATTAACACAAACTTGGTCTTTTAGAAAACTATTTTTAAATCTCCAGTGGCCGGGGCCTCTTACAAAATTACAAACGTTCAGTTCTGTTACCAGTGCCTTATGATCAGAGTGGGCAATGGTTAGCAGTTCGCATGAAACACAGTGAGTTAGGATTTCCTCTGAAACAAAACAATAGTCTAATCGGTGAGCAACAAATGGATTGGTTCTACTCCATGAAAATTCTTTCTCATCATTATGAAATGTTCTCCACGCGTCAGAAAGTGTTAAGTTCTTGATTATATTATTAAATCGTTTCACTTCTGCCTCGCTGTGGAATAAACCGGATATGATATCCATTTTATTGTTCACAACAGTCGAAATCACCAAAAACCATTAAGTTTTGCTCACCGAGTATGTTAAGCACTTCTTGCAATTTCATTAAAAAAAAAACACCATAAACTTGTCCTTTGTATTGTTGGGGGCATAAACATTTGCCAGTTTGAATCTTTAATGGTCATTTTCTACTGATACTATTAACATTCTTTCAACCACTAACTCCAAGTGTACTTTCCCCAGAAAATGTTTAGAAATTAAAATGATTTCTCCTTGACTCCTGTTTGTCCCTGCATTATAAAAGATTTTGCCACCCCACTGTTTCTCCCACATTGATACATCATTATGAGCTTCCTGTCAACAAAAAAATCAAACTTATGCCTTTTCAGATAATGAAATACTGTTTCTTTTCATTTTGTTTTTTAAACCTATAACATTTAAAGAGCATATGCATGTATATATGTGTAACATATCCATAGGATAATAGATTATGGGTTCACTGTGCACAATATACGCGATATTTTCACAGTTCAAATCACTGTCCATTGAGGAGGTCCAGGTCGTCAGAAAGAGGGCAGTCCGATGACATAAGGTCTACAAACCACCTGTGTCACCAACCTCAGGGGAGTATACCTGAGGACTGTGACGGTTGGACCGTGCACTATCCTGTTTTTGTTGCTTACCCTTCCCTCTGCCTTGGGGCTGGAGCCTTCCCTTGAGTGACAGCGTTTGGTTGGGGTTTAAGACCTGTGATGAGGAGCCTGTTGGATTTTTATTTTAGGGATGAGCTGAGCATGGACTGGCATTCTCCTGGCCTACCTCTGAGTGGTCGGTCCCGTCCACAGCTCAGGCTGTCGCTGGTCTGCTCCGGCTTAGTCTCAGATGGCTGCTGTCCCTCAGCATTCATGTTCTCCCCGTCTGGTGCTGCAGTCTCTTTAACAGGAGAAAACTCACAAGCAGTATCTCCCCGCTTGTGACCTGATCGCTTGCAGGCGCAGCACACAATGTCCTTTTGACATCCTGATGTGTGGTGTCCCTGTTCAAGACAATTTGAACAAGTGATGGGGTTTCTTAACATCTTTGGCTGTTCTTTATGAAAAAGTTCAGCCATGAACAAGCTTACCATGAGGGTTTTTTCAAGCGGAACATCAGGGACAGTTATGTAGACAAATCTACGCCCTGTTAAGAATCTTGTCAGTTTATGATCAGCGTATTTGGCCGTCTCAGCTTTGATGGAAGAACAAAGTTCACAGCCTACTTGCACAAAGGAGTGCTCTGTTTCAGCATCAGCAACAGATACTGGGACATTATCTATCCACACTTTCGTCAAGGGTTTTTCCTCCCCGGAGCTACCCTTTAAAATGAATGGGTTGTTGTTGGAGAGTTGTAGAACAGCTCCTCTAACTGCCATACCTTTTACAAGCAGCTGGTTCCTTGCCTTCGTTGTTGCGGGGTAGATTCTCCAGGGCTGTTGATCTGCTGGGTTCCAACCAACGACCCCTGACCGGCTGCTCACTCTCTCCTGCCAAACACATTCCAGAACTGTCGGGCGATTGACAGATGAATCGGGAATGTCTTTTGTTTTTATGAAGATGAGGGTCACACCAATCTCCACACTGGTAGCCATGATACAGAGCAAGCAAGCAATTCAGTTCAGTGAAATAGAAAATGTCAAAAAGATTTCTGAATGATACAACAACAAAGTCGCTGAATAGATTCGGCCGGTGCAGTGTGAAAAAACCCAGCAAAGTCAGAAAAATGCCTTGCACTGCGTGTCAACTCGTACTGCATGTGAAGAGCGCTCAGTCAAACGTGTCCGCATGGCACAGCCGACGCTCGTTGAATCCTTTGAACTCAGACTTTGAGGAGCTGCAGCTTTTGTGTAGTATACTTAAACCTCAGGTAGTAGCTCTTCAGCAAACAAAAGTTCAAAGCCAGAAAACCTTCAGTCTTTCTGGCTTCAATATTCTGTTGAAACCTGTGCAACCTTCCATGTTGGGACTAACAGGTCCCATTGCCCTTCTTATCCACAGGCTTTAATGTTCAGCCCTGTTGCTCTTATTACCCCTCTTCAGGCAGTAGCTATGAGAGTCACTCTCCATCAATACCTTGACAGTTTGCTCACTGTAGATCTACGACCTGTCTTGGTTTGTCATAGGACCATGTCAGTCTGTTTGAAGAACTTCCTCGCCCTTGTTTGCTATTAGGTGACTTAAATGGCCATAACCTTGATTATAAGAAGGCTAATAGGAATCTTTTTGCTGCAAATATTTCAAAGGAACTCCAGGAAACTGACATTCTTCAAAATCAAAACCCAGCAGAATCTCTAACTAATATTTTAAGTCTGCAAAAACCTTTATTCCAATGTCTTGCAATAAACTCCAACTGCCTAAAACACCTGGGTTCAAATCTGACTGCCAACAAATCCCAATAGTACGCAAATGGGCTCATTGTCAGTTAGTCCAAAGACCTTCAGCTCCCAATGCTCAAGCCCATCAAACGCTCTGAGCCAAAACAAGACACACTTTTAAAGTCAGTAAACATCAGTCTTGGAGGAACTTCTGCTGCAGGCTGACATCTAAAATATTCATGAAAAAGTCTGGAACATCATCCAGAAAATCAAAGGGAAGAACACCAACCAGTCAGTTCATCACCTGAAACTTGCCGATGCTTTGATAACTGACAAACAAGCTGTTGCCAATCCGCTGGCTTCCACCATTCAACAGAAATCAGCGTCCTCAAGTAAATCTGCCGTTTTTCCAAAAAAAAAACAAACACCAATTCAGAGAAAAATCTTCATACAGCTTCACTTCAGACAACTCCGAAGTGTACAATCTACCTCTTTCAATTGATGAACTGAAATCAGATCTGCAAACCTACAACGATTCTGCTCCTGGCCTAGATGACATTCATTATCAGCTTTTGAAACATCTCCCAGAGAGCTGTGTCCAGACCCTTCTAATAGTAAAAGTGTACAACCATATCTGTACAACAGGGTGTTTTCCACCCTCCTGGCAAAAAGCCCTGATCATTCTGATTCCCAAACCTGGAAAAGACCTTACCAACCTTTCAAACTACCGTCCAGTAGTTCTGATCAGCTGCCTCTGCAAGGTAATGGAAAAGACGGTCAACTCCCATCTGATGTGAAGCTGGAAACCCCAAACACTGGCTTATGTTGAAGACCTGGCAAGAGGAATAGAACTCGAAGATGGGTAACAAACTATTTAAAATCCATCCAAACCTGAAAGAGTTTTTACCATGTTCCCGGGGCGGCTTTAAAGAAGAAACACTTGTTATGCCATTTGGTAGAAAGAAACTCGTGGAGAGCGTGGCAGCAGAGAGTCCTCAGAAGAGAAGCCCCCTTCAAGCAAGTGTTTCAGCCCTTATCTCCTGACACTCTAGGGGGGTTGGGCCACACCCGGTTCATGACTCCGGATGTCCCTCTGCTGCCCCCCCCTCCCCCCTTTTTTTTTTCCCCCCATCTTGGGACAAGCCATGGCTGGGATTCGAACCCATGACCCTCTGGACATGCTCATTTTCCACTTAAATGACTCGCACTCTAACCACTGAGCCACTGGGACACCTGATATTTGTAGGAAAGTTAAGCCTTATGAACTTCACTTTTGTTTCTCCTTGACCAGATCCAGCTTGAACACCTCTCTGCCACTTCTGCCATTGCTTTCAGGGCTCTGGGCTCCATTTGCATACAGGCCACTCCTTTTACACCCATTCTTATCTTTTAAAAAGTGAAGAAGCTCCATGGTGCATTCCATGTCATGTACCACTCACAGTGAAACACATTCTTTTTAGAAAGTTGGGATTTGCATGATGTGAGACATAAACATTAATTTTTACAGCAGACTCCATGAAAACCTTGTTCAGAGATGTCCCACTTGATGTAATCGTTGAACTTCTGAAAGAGATGAACATTTTTCATCTGATTTAAGAAATTTACTGAAGAAAGATTTTAAAGAAGGTTCTGCTATGCTTTTAGAAGATGTATTTTAAAGGGTTGTGTGAATTAAAAAGAAAAAGAAATTGTTGATGACTTGAGTTGAGACTGGATAGAGGGGGAATTGGGAGAATAGGGAAGGAAGAAGTGGAGGGGAGTAGAGATAAGAAAGTGCAAGTATGTGAATTTGTGTGACCAGGGATATGTGTGTGTGTGTGTGTGTGTGTGTGTGTGTGTGTGTGTGTGTTACTGTGCAGTTATGTGTCTTATGTTTCAGATAAAATGGCTGACGGCAATCAAAGGTGTTCAGTGTTAACAACACAGCTTGGAAGGACAGAGTGGGGGGAAGAGGGCTGGAGAAGGAGGAGAGTGGAGGGGTGGGGAGGGAGCCACAGGGATGGGGGGGGGAGGGGAGGGGAAGAGGGGTGGGGGAGGGAAGGGTGGAGAAGGTGTGTATGGGTGTGTGAGTATGTTATTTGTAAGGGCAACAGTGTTTGGGGCATATACTATCTAACTGTTTTCCTGTGCAGATGTCTCAAGATTGCTGAAGAAGACATTGGACCCTTTGGATGGCCGGAAAGGAGGTGAGATGTGTATCTGTGTGTGTCTGTATGTGTATGTCATTTACAGGGATGAAATTATTGTTGGAAGTTTATGCTGACCTAATTTTGTTCTCTAGGAAGGTGTCTTGAGATAACTACAGACATTGGACAGAGAGGAGAGCCAAATACGAGATGAGTGTGTGTCTGTGTGTGTTGGTGAGTTGGGAAGAATGTGTGAGGTGTGTGTGTGTGGGGGGGGGGGGGGGGGGGGGCAGGGAGGGAGTAGACAGGGGGAGGATGGGAAGAAGGGGAGGGAGAGATGTTGAGAATGGGATTGTGGTTGTGAGTCAGTGTGTGATAGTCACAGGGGCAACTTTGTTGAGGGCCCATACTTTAACTCATTATTTTGTCTGTGCAGGTGTCTCAAGACTGCTGAAGACACTGAACCATTTGGAGGGACAGAGATGTGGCGAGGTGTGTTTCTGTGTGTGTGTAAGTGTGTGTGTGTGTTGTGTATAGGGATAATATTATTGTTGGATGTCTCTTAGTTGTGTTTTGTATGCAGGCATCTCAAACTGATTGACTACACAGGGGCAGGGAGAGGTGCATGTATGTCACAATGTGTGCACGTGAGTGTTATTGACAGAGGCAGTATTGTTTGGGGCATGCATATTAACTCATCATGTGTGATTCAGTGATCCCTGAATTTGGAATGAATACATTCTGCTAATGAAGAGGTCTCTTACCGCTCAGAAAACCAC
>JAMYXO010001841.1:0-26970 GCA_033310375.1 Conus canariensis | reverse complement strand
CTTCCCTCCATTAGCACGCCACCATGCCCTCCTTTCCTCTCCCCCCAAATGTCACACCTTGCATCAGCATCGCTATCCACAAAGCACCCCCCCATGTCATGCCCTTCATCCATGGCCCATCTGCCTCAATAAGACCCCACATTGGCCCTTCATTTGCACCCCCCTCTGCGTCATACGCCCCACCTGCCACACCCTTTTCCCGTCCCCTCTCCCCAATAAGCTCCCATCTCCCCCCCCCCCCATCCTTGTCATGCCATGTATTCGCACCCCCCTCCCCTCCCCCTCCATCCATGCCATACCCTGCACCCATGACCGCCGTACCATCACCAATGTCAAAAACTTGAAGCCCGTCCCCATACCCGCCAACACACACGCATCCGACACCTTACCCCACCACACCCCTGCATTTTAAGAGGCCATACCCCTCATGTCAACCCTTCATCCCCCCTGCCCCCTTAACTCATAATGTCACCCCTTCATCCTTCCGCGTCGCCCCTAGCCCCAAGAAACACCTACTCCCTGAACTTTTATCTCCCCCTCTGCCCCAATACATCCACCGGTTTACGCCCTTCACTCTTCCCCTCAGCCCCCAAAAACACCCCCCCATTCACGCCCTTCATTCCCTTCCTAATACCCCACCGTGTCACGCCCTTCACCCCTTCCCCTCTGCCCAATACCCCACCATGTCACGCCCTTCATCCCCTTTCCCCCCTGCCCAATACACCCACCGTGTCACCCTTCATCCCCTTTCCCCCCGCCCTAATACACCCACCGTGTCACGCCCCCTTTACCACCCCCCCCTGCCCCAAACCCCCACCATGTCACGCCCTTCATCCCCTCCCTCGCCTAATACCCCACCAGTCACCCCTTCACCCCTTCCCCTCTGCCCTAATCACCCACCGTGTCACGCCCTTCATCTCCTTCCCTCTGCCTAATACACCCACCGTGTCACGCCCTTTATCCCCTTTCCCCCCTGCCCCCAAAACACCCACCGTTTATCCTTCATCCCTTCCCCCCTGCCCAATACACCCACCGTGTCCGCCCTTCAACTCCTTCCCCTCTGCCCAATACACCCACCGTGTCACCCCTTCAACTCCTTCCCCCCTGCCCAATACACCCACCGTGTCACCCCTTCATCCACGCCCCCTCTGCCCTAATACACCACCATGTCACCCCTTCATCCCCCTTCCCCCCCTGCCCAATACACCCACCCTGTCACCCTTCATCCCCTTCCCCTCTGCCCCAATACACCCACCGTGTCACCCCTTCACACCCCCCCTTGGCCGAATACACCCACCTGTCTCCCCCTTTTCCCCTTTCCCCTCTGCCCTAATACACCCACCCCGGGGACGCCCTTACCACGCCCCCTCGGCCCAATACAACCATCGTGTCACGCCCTTCATCCCCTTCCCCTCTGCCCATACACCCACCGTTCCCCCCCCAAACCCCTTCCCCCCCCCCCCCATACACCCACCGTGTCACGGGCCCCTTTATCCCCTTCCCCTCTGCCCCCTAAACCCACCGTGTCACGCCCTTTATCCCCTTCCCCCCGCCCCAATACACCCACCTGTCATGCCTTCATCCCCTTCCCCCCTGCCCCCAAAACACCACCGTGTCACGCCCTTTTATCCCCCCTTTCCCCCCGCCCCAATACACCCCCCCGTGTCATGCCTTTCACCCCGCCCCACTGCCCCCAAAATGCCCCCCCAAGTCGCGTTTTTCTTTTGTCCCCCCTGCCCCCCCTAATACACCCACCCCTGCATGCCGCCTTCATCCACGCCCCCCCCTCCCCCCCCCCCCCCCCATACTCCTCCATTTCATACCCTTCATCCACGCCCTTTTTGTCCCCCAATACCCCCCACCCACGTCACGCCCTTCATTCACCCCCACACGCACCCCCTCTATCCCCCCCTTTGCACAACACATCCACCTACGCACGCCCTTCTTTCCCCCAACACACCCTTCTACGTCACGCCCTTCATCGCCCTCACACCCACCCACCACCCCCTTCATCTGCCCCAACACACCCAACTACGTCATGCCCTTCACCCCCCAACACCACCCCCCCCACGTCCAAGCCCTTCATCTCCCCCAACCACCCCCCCGTCACCCCCTTCATTTCCCCCAACAACCCAACTGCGATGCCCCATTTGCCCCAAACCACCCAACGGCCCACCCCCTTCATCTCCCCCAACACCCCAAAAAACGTCATCCCTTCATCGCCCAACACGCCCTCCCCACCCCGTCCGCCCTTCATCTTCCCTAAAAAGCCACCTACGTCATCCCTTCATCCCTGCCCTTTACCAATAAGGGCCCACCCAGCCCATACTGCATTGATGCCCCCCCCCCCCCCCCCCCCAACCCCAGGCATGTTGGGGTCCTGAAATCTTAACACTTCCGTTCCCCATTATGTCATATACTATACCCCATCCACCACACCCTGAAATCTGTGCTCCCATACACCCAACCAGTCACGTCTGCCCGAGCTCCTCCTCCTCCGTACAACCCCCCCTTGGTATGGCCCCCCCCCCCCCTTTTTTTGCCCCCCCATGATGCATATGACCCTTGACCAGCATTTTGCTCTGCGTCCCCTCTGCCCCCCCTACTCCAAAAATGTACGCCCCCAAATTTCGTCCCCCCGTCCCAATAAAAATGTATGTTTTAATCCCTCCTGCCCCCAAAACTCCACCAATTCACCCTTTCTTGGTCCCCTTGCCCCCAATACTCCACCAAATTTACGCCCCCTTATTGCCCTTTTTGAAAAAAATTACCAAGTAGCCCTTCATTGGCCTTCTGTAAAATAAAATAGTTCACTATGATTTGCTAATAAAAAAAATGTGCGCCGTTTAAACCGGCCTCGTTCGCCCTAAGCCCCCCAAGTACACCCTTCACCCCCCGCCCCCCCGAAAAACCCCTGTCACGCCCGTCAAACAGCCCCCCGCCAAAACGCCCACCATGTCACACTCTTCACTGCGCCCCCTCGGCCCAAAAAAAGCCCTGTCTGCCCCTTTTCCGCCCCCCCTTTGCCCCCAAAAACGCCCATCATGTCATGCCCTTTATCTGCCCCCCGCCACCCCCAAAACCCCCACCCCGTCAAACTCTTCATTTTCGTCCCCTTGCTTCAAAGGCACCCACGCACCCCTTCATCCAGCCCCCCCTTTGGGCCCAGTACCTCACCCCCTGTCCCCGCCCCGGGATTCGCACCTCCTGCTTCAACCACCCCCCTCCCTGAAATCTAAATCACGTTCCCTCACTCATGTCCGCCCCCCCCAAAATTTTAGGGTTCCCCCCACTCATGTCACGCCCTGAAAATTTTACTCCCGTTTCCTCACTCATGCACGCCCTGAAAACCGCGCCCCCCCCGTCCCCCAAACCCTCAAAACCCGAAAACTGTGACCGTAACCCATCCACATATGCCTTCCTACCCACCCCCCCCCTTTTTAAAAAAATCCCCCCCCCCCCCCCCCCCCCCCCCCCACCCCCGTTCGCCTCTTTACCCCACTAAGGCGGGGGGGGAAATTTCCGAAAGCCCACATACTCCCACTCACTTTAAACGCGCTAAACCCTGCTCGCTCACCCCCCCCCCCCCCCCCTCCCCCCCTAACCTATGTCATGACCCTTAAAAATCCGCGCCTTACCAAATCACCCACCCATTTTCAAGCTCTGAAATTTCGCGCTCCCGGGTACTCCCCTCTTGTTAAAAACCCCTTCACCCACACACCCCGTCCCCCCAACCCATATTACACCTTGAAAACTTCCCCCCCCCCCCCCCCCAATCCATGTAAAAAAACCCTAAAGTCGGCGCTCCCTGTACCCCCCACCCATGTTAAGCCAGCCCAAATGCACCTCCTCCCCCCATCACCCCCCCCCAGTCACCGTAAACAAAACCCCGACTGCCGAACCCCCCTCCCCTGTGTTCCCGTCCTTCCCCCCAAAACCCGCAAAACCATTCGTACGCTGCATCCTCAACGCCACAAACCCCCGGGGCAAACCCGAATCCCCTTTCCCCCGTAGCCCCATGTCTTCCCCCGGCCCTTTGCTTCTCCCCCTCCTCCTCCCGCTTTTAAAGCCCATCCTTTTTTCGCGACCAGGGAACCGCGTCCCCTGTACCCACCGAGGCCCCCCCGACTGAACGACGACTGACTTTAAAACCCCACGGACCGACCGACGAACGAATGGATGAAATGAACGATTTGACCAACCGACTGAACAAAAGAATGACCGACCGACCACTGTATGAAATTACGACCCGGGAAAAACCGATTGATCGAATGACTGACTGAAATGAAAAGATGGACGTTTCCCACTGAACGAATGAAAAGAAAAAAACGAAACGCCCGAAACCCAATAAAGACGAACACCGATTGCCAATTGAATCGAGTGAACGCCCCAGTAAAACGAATTTTGGGGCCCCGGGAAAAAGGGGGAAAAACCCACCCCCACAAAAACCCACTGAAAGAATAAAAATGAACGACCGATTGACATCCGAACGACTGAAATTTACGACCGACCGACTGCCCGAACGACCGATCGATCGACTGAAAAGAATGAAAAACTAAACGAAACCCCTTGACCGACTGAAAAGCTGATCAACCAAATGAAGACGGAAACCCAAATTTAAAACCCAATGAATGATGATCAACCCACTGAACTTTGTGACTGAACGAATCAACAGCTTTAAGGAACGAAGACCGAATGAAAAAAAAAAAAAGATTGGGTAACTGATTGACCCAAAAGAAAGACTGAAACAACCGACTGAGAGGGTTTAAAGAATGAACGACCGACGAATGACTGGCCCCACGACCCCACTGAATGACTGGGAAAGGCCCACGACCGAATGAAATTTACTGAACAAACGAACCCGGCTGACCGAAAGAAAGATTGACTTTAAGGAACCCAATAACCGAATAATGATTAAAAAAAACCGACTGACCCGAAATTTTAAAAATGCGAACGACCTACCACCGAAAAAAAAAAAAATGACAGAGCGATAACTGACCGACTGAACGAAGATGGCTGAACGACCGAATGAAGGAATGAAAGACCGAACAAAAGATTGACGACTGAACTAAGAATGAATAATGAAAGATCGACGACCGCTAAACAAAGATGACTGACCGACTGAGGGAATCAATGACTAAAAAGACCCCCGAATGACTGAACGATCGATTGAAAAACCGACTGAACAAAAGGAAATACAGACCGACGGAAAAAAAAAAAACGAATGACTGAACAATCGCTGACCGAATGAAATTTTCTCCACGAAAGAATGAATGAATAAACTACCGACTAATGACCGACCGACTCAGCGAAGGAATGACTGAACGACCGATTGACCGACGAACGAATGAAAGAGGAATACCGACTGAACGGGTGGAGAATGAACACCAACTGAACAATTAAACGAAAGAAGAAGCTGAACAAATAAATGGTTAACGACCGACTGAAAGAATGAATGCGAAAAACCGACTAAGAATGAATGCTGAACCAACGACCGACTGAACGAACGGGTGACTATTGAACGAACGACGAACGAACGAAGACTGAACAAAAACCAACGACCGACTGAACAAACGACCGACTGAACGAATGAATGACTGAACGAACACCGACTAAAACAAAAATTTATGACAGAACGATCGATTGAACAAACCCCACGAAAAACAAGCAACAATGAACAACAACAAACAAAAAAATTTAATTTACGAAAAACGAAGGAATACAGAGAGGAAAAACAAATGCAAACAATAAACGTACCCCCTTTTTTAAATCCAATACGCGTGAGATATTCAATAAAGAGGAAAAAAACCCCTTGGGCTGGGGTAACCGTTTGTAATGGGGTATTTTTGGTAAACAACGGCCATCGTCCCGTGACCTATAATGAACATATTTACCCCATTTTAAAAAGATCGGCCCAAAAACTTTTTTAGATTTTTCCCTAAAGAAAAAAACCATTAAAGGGGCCCTTTTGTAAAGGCTATAACGGGAAAATTAAACATCGGGCCCTCTCCGTGACCCCTAATGGGAAAAAACCCACAAATTTCAGAAATATCGCCAAGTTTCTTGGAAAGGTATTCCCAAAAAGAAGAAAAACCCCTTTTTCAGGGCCCTTACAGCCGTTTTGTTAGTAACGGGCAAAAACGGTAAACAAAAAAATTTGGGCATCATCCGTAACCCATAATGAACATACATGCTAATTTTTTACAAAGATCGGCCAAGGGGAAAAAATTTTTTTAATTCCATAAAGAAGAAAAAAACGTTTCAAAGGGCCGTTAAAAAAGCCGTTAAAACGAAAAAAGGTAAACTAAAAATCGGGAAATCATCCAACCCATGGGAACATACCTGCTAATGTTCAAAAAAGTTCGGGCCCCAAATACTTCTGAATTTTCCATAAAAAAAAAAAAAATTTTACAGCTGTTACGCCGTTCGAAATTTGGCTATAACTTTAAACTAAAACATCAAAGCATCTTCCGTGACCCAAAATTTGAACATACCTGCAAATGTTCTTTAAAGATCTGCCAATTACTTTCTGAGATTTCCCAAAGAAAAAAAAAAACCTTTAAACGGGCCAAATTACGCCGTTAGAAAAGGGCCCTAAAAAAGGTTTAACAAAAACATGGGGCATTATTTCGTAACCCATAATAAAAAAAAGTTTCTAATGTTAACAAAGATCGCCAAGAAACTTTCTGAGATATTCCATGAAGAAAAAAAACCGTTACAGGCCGTTACGGGCCGTTAGTAAGGGGAAAAAACGTAAACTAAAACATCGGGCTTTTATTTGTGACCCATACTGAACATACTAAAAATTTTTCAGAAAAAATGGGCCCAAATTGCTTTCTGAGATATTTTTATAAAGAAGAAAAACCCGGGTTACAGGCCTTTACAGCCTTTACTAACGCCCTATAACGGTAAACTAAAACATGGGAAAATAAACCTTGACCCATAATGAACATAACTAAAAATTTTTTCAGAAAGTGGGGCCCAAGTATTTTATTGAAAATTTTTCAAAATAAAGAAGAAAAACCGTTACGGGGCTGTTACCCCGGGTTAGTAAGGGCCCTATAACGGGTAAACAAAAACCCATCGGACATCATCCGTGACCCAAAATGAAAAAACCCTGCAAATTTTTTCCAAAAGATTGGCCAAGTATTTTTTTGAGATATTCCATAAAAGAAGAAAAAGCGTTACAGCCGTTACTAACGGCTGTAACCTTTTCTTTTTTTATGGAATTAACGGTAAAAAAAGGCATGGGGCCCCCCATCCTTGACCCAAAATGAACATACCTAAAAATTTTTTTTGAAAGATCGGGCCCCGTAGTTTTTTTCTGGAGCGAGGGAACACATTTTTTACCCCCGGGCACACAGACAACATTTTTTCGTTCCCATTCTAAAGAAATTTCCCCGTTTTTTAAAAACTGGGAGTTTCAAAAAAGGAAAAAAAAATATCAAGTAGTGTACCAAAAGAATGAAAAAAGTTCAAAAGATTGTAAAAAAAATTTTGTCTAAAAACATAGCGGGGCATGGGGGGGGGAGTTGGGGGTGGGGGGGGAGAGAAAGAAAAACGAACTTCTTTTTGCAAAATCAGACCGTTTTTAAACTTAAACTGATGGGAAAAAAATTTAATTTAAAAGATCAAAAGCAAAGACCTAAAAACTTTTCCACCGGTAAAAACTTTTGGGTTACCAAAATTCACATGGGAGAACACACCGCAAAACATGTTTAGGGTGAAATAAATAAATAAATGAAAAAACGAAAAAAAAACAAACGATCAGATAAGATAAGAAAAGATAATTTGCTTATAGCCCCAGCCGACCCCCAAGGGGCCCCATAATCAAAACGATCAAATCCATCAATCAATCGAGACATAATTATTGGGAATCAAATAATTAAAACAAAACCTTCACAAATAAAAAAACCAAAAAAGATAATCAAATAGTTTAAAAGAAGGAACAAAAGATGTCTCTCCTTTTCTTTTCTCTAGATATAAACCAAACCCTTGGGTTGCATTTCATTACATAAAAGAAGCCAACTTTTTCTACTTTTAAAAAACTTAATGAGCATTTTTTATTTAGTTACTTTACATTTCTTCAAAGATTTTTCCTCAAATGTCTAGTTTTTTATTAAAAAAAATTCTTCTAAAAAAATAATGTATACATTTCCCCTCTCTCTCTCTCTCTCTCTCCCCTCTCACACACACACACACACACACACACACACAACCCCACACACACAGGGGCGCGCGGGGCCTTTACTTGCACTGACTGTTTTCCTGCGAGAAGTTGACTTGGTAGGATTTGAACTGTCTTTGTACAAAAGTGGGATGTAAGGAAATGTTTACTGCTGACTTTAATGACAGCCCAAAAACTTTTGGTGGGGGGGTTGTGTGTGTGTGTGTTTTTGTTGTGTTTTGTGTGTGTGTGTGCGTCAAGCGCGTGCGTGCGTGCCTGTGTGTGGGGACGTATTCCGGATGATTGTAAGCTGTCTTTTCAACTGCTCTTAAAAAAAAATTGTAAATTTTTGTGGAGTTAGTGAGCTAACTTGTATATTTTACATTTCACGTGTGTTTTTAATTGTCGTGGACATTTTTTCAAGTGCGTTCGTCGCCAATTGAAACAGTAAGTGTTTTTGTTTTTTTTTAGATCGATCGTTTTTTTTGCAAGAAAAAGAAAACTGACCTTCACCATGTCTCAAGCGGGCCCCAATGGTTTATCCGTGAATCTTAAAAGAACATCAGTTTGATGACCGATATTGAAGGGGCTGTTCTGGGCGCATGGAACGACAGAAAAAAGCCGTGTCCGTCTCCCAAAGGAAAAAGGGAAAGGGAAAAGAACAAGTGGGGTTAACAAGACGTCAAGGGTGATGTGGAGATATTGCTCAGGGTTTTAGAACTCCTCTTTCCATTCTTGGGGCTACAATAAAGAAAGTTGGATGTCTGTATTAAGGAGGGGGTTTCAGAACGTCAGAAAAGGTGTCTGAAAAACCGGATCTATTTCTGAGAAAGCCAACGGGGACATTTTTTGCTCATACGAGCAGGTAGGCGGATCAGTATCAGCGAAGGGAAACCAAGAAAAAAAGGGACTCAAAAAGAGGAGAACAAAGATCTGGGGAGAAAGGGGATTTGGGGGAAGAATTTGGGGTTTTGGGAAGAAATTGGGGTAGATCAAAAAATAAGGAATTTTGTTGCGCATAGAACTGGCCAAAAAAACAAAAACCCCCAAGACCGGGGCGTAAAGTTCACTTCACGAAGAAAAGGGCGAACCTCATGATGAGGAAGAGAGATCTGCGCAAGCATGACATAAAAGGAGTTTACCTAAACGATGAACTGCACCCCTACGCTTCAAATTATTCAAAATTTGAAAGGCAAAACCTTGTGGACGGGGTACCCACAAAATGTGGCAAATTGTTTTCATAAAGGCCGCCCCGGAGGAACAGCATGCAGTGCGGGATCCCGGCAGCAACGCGGTGTACTAGACACCTGCACCGAAAACTAAAAAATTTAGGCATTCGGGCTCACCCACCTCCCCAGCTCCAACCGCTAAAGCCCGGTTTCGCTTTTTCCCGCGGGCTTACCCAGAGTCCCTTTTTATAGTTCTCTAATAGTAAACACTTTACAAACTACAAAAAAGTGTGGTTATCTTTTTTTAACACTAATTTAGAAAACTTTTGAACTTAATTTTTTGTTTAATCCTTCTTTTTTTCTTGATCGTTTTCAATAACTCTTTTTCACGCATACATTCATCAAATTCGCTTGTTTTTCATGTAAAATAAAACCACTGTTTTAATTGTTCTCTAAAGTTTTTTTAAAACGGGTTTAATATTTTTGCAAAAAAACCACACACTTATCCCAGCTTTCTTCCCTAAACTAGTTTTTTAAAGTGTTTTTTTTTTTGACTATATCCTTTTCTGCCGAACAATCATCTATAATAAATAATGTCTGCGTTCCCTCAAAAGTTTAAAAAAAATGTTCAAACACTCACTCTTTTTATTGCTAGGGTAAACTAAAAGATTTCCACCCTCCAAAAAACCTTCTATGTATATGCTTTTTTTTCCATTTAGTGTCGGACAGAAAATTAAACAATATGATAAAAAATTAAACTATAAACTTTTTGTAATAGGTCGAGGAAAAAATTTTTTTTTTCCCCACAACCGTCTGTCCACAAATCAATGAACAATGGGGGTTTTTTTGTCAAAAGTTTAACATCGCATTGACACCAAATTTGTTGCTCCATATTTTTAAAACGAATTTAATCTAATCCCATTATTGTTTTTATCATACTCTTGTCAAAACTTGTTCAGTAAATAAAACCCTTAAAAGGGCCCAAATGTGAAGATTAATCCAGTTCATTTTGTAAGATCGTTTCTTTTTTAGATAATATAAATTTTTTGTTCTTGTTGTCATGCCCTTAATATCCTCGCCATTGTAAAGAACGACGACGTAACTTAAGTTGTCAACGTCAAGTTTTCCCAGCTAATAAAAATTTCCCTTTCATAAGATTGTCACGACCCCCCAGAGCTCCATTTCTCGCCCATCTTTAAGACAAAAATTTTAAAAATCTTGTAAACGTGTCCCCAATTTTGTCGGGGAATAAACTGTAATTTGTAGAAGCTTTTTTTAAAAACCATTCTCTTCTGTGGAGGATGTACTGTTTGCCCCCAAAACGGTTTTATTTCGATTTTTCCCCGACTTTTCCTCGGCAAAGATTTACATGTAAAGGGCCAGAGTTAAATGTTTTTCTGAAATTTTTTTGACGGCAAAAAATGTAAATGGGCTTAAGAATTAAATTTTATGTCCCATTCTAAAATGGTTCTAATCCCATTTTTTTGTCATTTTTCGAACTATTTTTATTCAAACTGCCCCGCATTTTTTTGCTTCTACATTCGTATTGTTCTATTTGGAAACCTTTTGTTGTCGTAAACCTTTTTGCGCTTAAAATAACCTCTTTAGTTACTAAAAACCCATATAAAGTGCCAACTCACCGTTTTGTTCAAAGTCCTAAACGTCTGCAAGGTTTTTTAATTTCAAAAGTTACACACCTCTCAGGCGCTAATGAAAACTCCTGTTTCTTCGGCCCACGTGACATTTTTTAAAACAACGATTATTTTATTTCTAAACAATGTGCAGGTTCACTTTTCACGACTTCCCTGTTTTATCTTGATTTTTAAAATTTAAAGATCTGACCCTCCCACAACAAACTTTTAAACTGTAAATTGGGGGAATTGTATAATTTCTAATCGAAATATGCAGTTTTCCCCGAGGGGAAGGCTTTTAAAACAGTTGGGGGCCCCTTCCACATAAAGTTTTCATCATGCTCAGCTCGTCCAAATGAACATAGAGTAAATGAATGTAATGAAAGACGAGGGTTTTCTCCCTATAATAGTTTTGTCTATGTAACTCAAAAATTCATAACGCTAATTGTCAGTTGCAAAGCCTAACATTTTAGTAGCTCCCCATCAAAAAGGTAACTTACTTCTTTTCTCAGGTTTAAATGTCAACAAAATTTTAAAATTTTGCTTTGTTAAGTTTGAGAGAATGTCAAAGTTACTCATTGCTTCTTTCAGCGAGAAAAACCCTAAAAAAAAGGGTTTTGGTTAACTGGTAACTAATTTTCCTCTATTGAAATTTTGAAATTTTTATTCCTTTTGGGTTGACTTATTTTAAACCTACGATTTTTTAAAAATTTCATGAGGCGACCTTTGGGTTCCGCGTTATTATAAATACATTTTTAAAAAACAAAGGGACTGTCTTGAGTTGTTTTTGTTACAAACTTTTTTAAAAAAAATTTTAAAAAATGAGTCATAAAAATATATAAGAAAAAATTTTCTGTGGGCCCACCACAGTCCAAAAATATAAAAACTGACCCCCCTTGACATTTCTGTGACTCAGCGACCCCTTTTAAAAGTAAAGGTAGTACCCCTTTGGACGTTTCTAACCCCCCTATTAAAAACGACTAATCCCGAAATGGGGTTTTCATCACCCGATCAGTTTTATCAGAACCGTTAAACTTTGCGTGTTTTGTGCATTTCAACTGGTGTGGAGGTGTATGCGTCATTTAAATCATCCTGACCCTTTGGGGTAGGTCGTGTATAGTTTCTTTTTATTCCCCTTTTCAGAGTATTTTATTGAACTGCAAGCGCCCTTTCCCAAAAATGAAAAAAACGTTTAATCCATTCAGCAACAGATAGATTAAAAGGCTTTAAAAAGGATCAAAACGAATTTGATATTGACCCAAAGACAGACTTTAGACAAAAGTTGGACTTAACAGGGTTTTAGGCCCCCTTTTTTTTTTGGGGGCTGCATAAAAGTAAACTACTTTTGGAATCCTCCTTACACATCTTTCTTTTCAGGCAAAAAACGTTCACCTCGGGCCCATAGAGCAAGAGCTAAAAAGCGGGGACAACATTTATTTTGGATACTCAAAGGGGCCTAACAAAAGCGGAATGAACAAATAAACACTTTTTTGTACTTAGTTTGGTTTTTTGCTAGGTTCGCAAGCCAAACGAGATCAAACTAATTGATCCTTCTACTGGCTTTGACCCCAAAAAACAGTATTAGCAAATTAAAGGGGGATTTTTTTAATTCTGCAGTTGATTTCCCTTCAAGTATTAAAAGGTACCAAAATGTTTTGCAAACGCAAGACGAAAGTAGACTTTGCTGTTGGCAGGGTTTAACATGCTCCCTTCCGACTCAGACTCCAATGAACAAAAAAATAAACTATAAAAGAATTTTGGCCCCCCCGAAAATACAAAAAAAAAAGAAGCCCCAAATCCCCGTGGCCCCCTAAAAACCCCATCCAATCCCCAAGGCCCAAAGCCAAAGGCCATTGAAGACGGACTTTGTTCGGATCCCATGAATATGAAAAAAAAAGCATTTGTTTTTGGTTTAACCCCCTAGGATTTACTTGGTCTTTATCTTACTAAAAAGTACCCAACTTTTAAAGACAACTAATGTCCATAAGTGCTGGGCCTTAAACCAACTACTTACTTGCAGTAGACAAAAGCCACTAACACCCCCCTATTTTACCAGGCAAAGAATCTTTTGTTTTACTGGAAAATTTTTTTAGAAGTTTCAAGGTGATCGATTTTTTTTTTTTACCCATGATTTATCTGACGAGGAGTTGGGGGTCCTGGGGGCATGCTCCCCCACCACCGCCCCCTGTAATACCCAACACCATGTACTTATTGAAAATCCCTAAGGCTGTTATAACACTTCTAATGGACGTTGCTCTCAAAACAGTGTTCTTTTTCGTTCTGCTAACTTGTGTCTTCATATAAAATTCTTATTTTCTCTTATTCGTCACTTGAGTTCGTAATTGTTCCGGTTAGTAGACAGCACTTCTATTTTGCTGACTCTCTTGTTCAAGATTTTTTAGTCTTTGTTTTATTTTTTCCCTTTTAAACACCAGTCCTAATTTGTGGTCATCAGCCTCAACTGTTTTTCTTTTTCTTTTTTATATGCTCATAGTTCACCCCTTTTTTGCTAAATTGTTTTTTTAATTCACCTCTGATGCTTTTAAAAGCATGTAAAGGGGCCTTTTTATTTCTCTATAGGTAGCGGCGGATCGTGCAAGTTTTTAATACGTTTCTTCTGAAAAACGGGTTTTGCTTCTATTATTTTGTTTGCTTTTGGCTTAAATTTTTAAAGGGGGGTATGTTTTGTATTTGGTTACTTTTGGGATTTCTTGTTTGTGTTTTGAAGTTTGCAACTGCCTCACTGCAAATTCCCCGGGGTTTAGAATGCAAGCGATTTTGATCGCTCACACTACCTTTGTCAATTGTACTCTTTTTTAAAAACTTTGATGAGTTGGTTTGTTTAAGTGAACAAGTTGTCCTTCGCGTTTCTCACAAACAAATGGTCACTTTTTTTTTCAAAATCAAGGGAAAAAAGGATTTTTTGCCAAACTTGAAAAAATGTTTTTGCCCTTTACTTTCTTTTTAATTCACCCGCAATGATTGTAAGGGATGTGTCAAAGGGTCATTTCACTCATGTCGTCTCCGGGAAAAAACATCATAATCTTCTTCTGCCATTTTTTTAAATAATTAACTTTTTATTTTTTTTTATAAAAAAAAAATGCAAAAACATATGGCTCAATTCTTGACCCGCTAGAAACTGAAAGAGCCCTTTGGGGGAAAGGGAAATAAACAGAAATTATTTTCCAAAAAAAACCATCTACTTTTGATTCGATCAAATTCTTACTGTTAAATTTCCAGACCTGGGACAGATAAAAGTGATTGTCCCGGGGATTGCACGGTTTACTTTCAAAATAAACTTGTTCAGCAACAGACGAAAACAGGACAGTATTTTCAAACGGGGACGGGCAATCGTTAAGAAAATTTCTATAAAATTTGAGGGGCAAAAAAATTTTTCTTTACAAAATCAGACATTTTCAAAATCTATTCTGATCTAGGCAAACCGATAATAAAAGGGGCCGATCTTGCGTTTAAAGGGAATCGAAAAAAACGAAGCACTAAAACACAGTAGACCCGAAGACGCTAAAGACGGTACAAGTATGAAGCTGTAGTTTTGCTTAGGGAAAATCGTTTTTTCCATACCCTTAATTTTGATTTGTTAAAAGCGCATGCGCCAACTTTCAAGACATTAAAAGACAGTTTGGGTCATATGAATAATTTTTAATAAATACAAACTGTCAAAAATCTACAGACACTGATTCCAAGTACAGCATTTTCGACATCTCTTTAGATTTTGACATTGTAGCCCCAAATTTTTGAAAGGCGTTTGAGAAACAATACTTAAAAAATTAGAAAAATTATTACGAAAGGTGATTCATCATTCAAAATACCTAAAAGAAAAGGCGCCCTTTTAAATGGAATTTATTTTTTAGGCCGCAGCAAGACCCTTAAAGTATTTTATTGCTGTGTAAAATTGAAAACCCTTTCAAAAGACAAAGTAAAAAGTTTTCAACCCTAAAAAAACGAAAGTACAATGTTCAATGAGGGTAGCCAAACCCAAATCTACGGTAGGGGGCTTAAACCTTACACATTTTGATGAAATAAAAAAAATTTTTTTGGAGGGGGGAGGTCTAGAGTCCAACGAAACCCTTGGGTCTAAAGATCTACACCTTCACAGTTTTTGATTTTATAAAAATTTTTAAAACACGAAAAAGGGTTTTAGGGATTGACCAAAGCAACAGAGGATAATCAGTTGCATGGGGGGGGAGAACAGTTAAAGACAAATAAACATTCAAATTGATAAAAAAAAGAGAGTGAAAAACCACTTAATGTACATTTTTTTTTAATTATGATGCGCAGCTGAATATTCAGATAACAGATTAAAAAGATCCCCAATACAAAATTTATTTTTATTTTTTAAAAAAAGCATGTCTGTTCAGGTTTATCCAAAAGTGCCCAAAGAAGAGAAGTAAGCAATTCTGTTGCTTAGATAAAAACTTTCGATTAACAAACATAACACAAATGCAAAAAAACTAGAGCAGGCCCTTTAAAAATACAGCAAAACCAAACAAAGGGTATTCGCTGTTTTTAATGCTGTTACATTTTTTAATACGGGGCATCGATCACTAGTCTCATCAGCAGGAAAAGTGTGGGCCCTTTTACAACGGCGAAGGTGCCCCGGTAGCTTACCTCTAGGGGGTTTGTTTTTTAAACTTTTGGGCCTGTGTTCATTGGGGTTTAAGGCTGTCAGAAAAAAAATAAAAGCAAAACTCCAAAACACACAGTAGGGTTCAACTAATAACGCAAATTATTTCCTTCAAACTGACAAAAATAAACCCTTTGCCGACTCAACATAGGGTGAAGAATTTAGTCGCCTACAGGCGTTTTTGAGGACTAAAAAAGACAAAAGTTTTGATTTCAAAGAAGGCAAGGGCAACTTTTTTCAACAGCCAAAAAAGACCAAAAAAAAAGGTTTTTTAAAAAAGTAAAAAAAACATTAAACTCTGTTCAAAAACAGCTCCTTTAAAAACCCCAAAAGGGGCTTTTATACTTTAGTTTATGATCCAAGCAAAAAAAAACCGTTGATTTTGATTCTGATTAAGTATTTTTTTTTAATTTAAATAAATATTTTGATTAAAAAAAGAAACTAACAGGGATAAATTTGAAGGTTCAAAATTGTTTAAGAAATGCCGAGGAAGAGCTTTGAAAGGGCATAAATGAGATTGATTTAAAAGTTATTAATTTCCAAAAAAAACGTGGGGGAAAAGCGTTGTACAGCTATTTCTCAATTCCCAAATAAACTAAAAATAAACCCTCCGTTTAAAATAAGGTTAGGTTTTAATCGACTATATAACAATAAATGAAGAAAAAACTGAAGTTTGGGTCTAAAATAAACAACAACTTTCTTTTTATAAAATTAACACCTGGTTGGGCAGACCGCTGCTTACACATTTGATGAGCCTCTGAAGCAGCTAAAAGAAGGGGGTCTGGTTGGTAAGGGGAAGTCCTAAAAAATCAATTAAAAAAGGTAATAGAGCCAAAGTAGGGAAGTCTTTCATTCCATCCTCCAACATTAGTTTCAAAGAAACAGTTTTGAACAAAAAAAAATTTAGCGACAAATGTTTTTAAATTTGGGGCGTTTTGCTAGGCGCATCACTTGCCAAAAATGCAAGAGAGTATCTAACTATTAAGTGGCCCAAAGATCTTAAAATTAACGGGCCTTTAATTTCCTAGGGTAGACAAAATGATCATTTGAAAAAAAAAATCCATCAATAACGTTTTGTCTACACATTGTCTGAAGAAAACCCAAACCCTTTTGCCCAAATTTGAGTGTCAAAGAAAGTCCAACAATAGGGAACCAACAAACAGTAGATTCTCTGTGCAAAGCTTAATGGGTTGCACTAAAACCTAAAAGCACAATGAGTAGATTACTGTGCAACTACAAAACAAAAAGCAAAACAAGAATTTTAAAAGTTTAAAAAGAATTCCGTCCCTTCAAAGGGGGCGAACATAAAAACATTGTATTTGCCCCGTTGACTGTGATACAGAACTAATTACGCCGGAGAAGGGAGTAAAAATTGTTTTAAGAATGGGAAAAGGTTGCAAAAGTCTAGTGTTTACGCAGACTTTGAACACTCATTTTTCCTTATGAAAGGGCCAACCCCCCAGAAAATTCCTAAAAAAAGTCTTATGAGTAATCTCAATTTTTCATTTGCCCTTTTTCATTGTTAGGTCGGGGGCCCCATTTAAAACCAGAATTTTACAGAACCAAATGCTGCAAAATATTCTTAAAACGCATGCAGCAAGTGCGTAATGCCTGTTCTAATAATTGAATTTATCTGAAATCATAAAAGAGCCTGAAGACCAACAACAGTATGACTCCCCGCCACTCCTGTTGGATTTGTGGGGCGGCCTTGGTTCCCACCCCCGAGAATCCAAAAGTAAAAGACCATGATCACATAGCGAAAGTTCAAAAAGGACAGCACACAGTAAATTGCAATTTCAAAAAGTTTGAACCCAAAGACATGGAAGCTGCCATATTCTTTCACAACTTTCGAGGTTAGACTCTCACCTTATAAGAAAACAAAACCCGCGACTTCAGGGGGTCATGCATTTCACAGTCACAGAAAAGTACATGTGTTTCACTTTAAAACATGTCTTTCAAGACTCTATGCAACACGATGGGTTCATTAGAGTCACTGGCTATTCCTTAAAAGTCTGCCCAATAACAGAAAATATTTTGACCCAACTCTTGTTAGAAAAGGGGGTTTATCCTTTGAAAATGAACAGTTGGGGAAAAGGGTTTTTTGAAAACACTTCCGCCTAAAGGCGCGTTCTTTTCTAGTCTCAGAGGAAAAAGGGCATCAGTGTTCTGATTCCAAAGCTCAAATCTGCAGAAGTTAGAGTTAAAACGATGGGGGACATCATGATTCCCATTTAAAGGCGGGTACCTGTTTGTTGGCGGACGTCTTTGAAAAATTTTAGGGAAAACCCGCTTTAAACATTACAGCCTGGGTCCCCCATTTACATTTCGCCCTGGGATGAGCTGGGCCCCCTTTTTTTAAAATTTTCTGGATACAAATTGATTTATTTTGTCGACCCGCCAATGCTTCAATGATTTAAAACGGATTGCGTGGGGGAATCAGTAGCGTCGCACCATTTCTGTAAGCAAACAAAAAATATTGGCACTATGAACCAATAAAAGGTCTAACAATTTTGTATTTAGATGAAAACAATCGTATGGATGGGCAAGGGGCAATCACTTCCCTTAGTAACTTTAAAATGTAACCTTAAAAAAATTCAAAATTTTTTAAAAAAAGGCCCACTCTAGAAGTGATCGTAAAAAAAGGTCTCATTTAAAGTTTATTTAGAATATCCTCAGAACTTCATGATTACCATAATACTATCCATTAGCGGCAGAAACCCCAAAAAATGTCAAAGACAGAACCCCTAAACTTGGCCCAATCTTCGTGACAAAAAAAAATTTTTTGTCGTCATTAAACTTTTCCTTAATTTTATTTGACATGGTTTAAAGTTTTGGGAGCTGTTCTGAAAATTGCTTTTGATCAAAAACAGTTCATGAAACCATCATAATGAAAACACTGATCTCGAACTAAATCCGCAGATGCTCAGAAAAAGACTTTTTTTAAGTTTATGAACACACTGTTTTGGGAAAAACATGGAGAACCGCACAAGCTAAAGATGTTAGATTGGTCACCAGAGAAACGTTGCAATTAAATGGTGTCAAAACCAATTTCAAGACTTTGAAAATTTATGATCAGCTTTTTGGGAAAAATGATGAAAAAAAAAAAAGTCAAAATTTGGGCAAAACCCTTTTTTATTGGGTTTTCTGTTTTAGAGTCGAACTTTTTATGTTTTAAATTTTTTTACACTACTTTAAAACCCCTTTTATCCAGAGTCCAAGTTTTTGTAACAGATACGATTTTTTTAATAGACATCCCTACTGAAGATTTTACAAAAATTTAGAAAAGAAATGGGTAAAGGGGATGGGATGGTACGACACATCTATTTCCTAAAAAATTCACCTTTGCATTCAGATTTAAAAGAAGGTTTAGGGAAAATGAAGGATGAATTATTGGAGGGGTGTCAAAGGGTTTGTTGGTTTTTAGGTCGAAAATTACAGTCTTTCAACCAAAAAAAAGTTGTTAAAAAAAAAAGGGAAAACTGTATGTTGTGCAATCAAACATATCCCATGACAACTAAAAGAACATTGTTCAAAAAAGACTTTTCACTGACAATTACAAGCGCATCTAATCTCTGAGATTAACACAACAGTTTTTAACAAAACGGTCTTTGACCGCACTAACACAAAAAGAGTATTTGTTAATCCAGAGTTTTCATATGCAATTTGGCATTGGAGGACATTTGGTCAACGCAATTAGATACTCGTAATTTCTTTATCCATATAGCTGGGTTTTTTGTGGTTTTTGTTTTAAGATTTTGATTTTTTTTAAATATTAGGTCAATGGGAGTTTATTCTTTTTTCATTGTTTTAAAATAAATCTAACCAAATAATTTTTTTTGAGCTTCCTTTTTTAAATCGAAATGTATTTGCCTAAATTTAAAATAAGCGATGAACTGTGTCGGAAAGGGGGTTTTCGCATTCTTTTCCCTTTACAAAAGATCTTCGGGGGGCTGGCGTTTTTTTGTGTCATTTTTTGTAAATAATACACGGGGGGATTCATTTTCACAATTTTTTTTATCTCATAGGACAACACTCCAAACTGGTCTGTTGCCCCGATGCGAGTGTCCCCCTTCCCCTTCTCCCGGCGAATAAAGGGACTCACTTTCAAACCAAATGTAAAAGTTTGTTGATGAAACTCTCCTTTTAACAACATTTTTTGTTTGTTTTCTATTGCTTGTACTGTTTTAGACCTTTAAAATTTTTCATTATTCATTGCCCAAAATGAGGGCGTCTTTTTTAACCCTTCGTGTTGCAGAATTGTCAACCCGCTCTCTGTGATACTTAGGAAAAAAGCCTTTCAATAACTGTTTGTTAAAGTTTTCAACCAAACCTGTGATCGTGAACACCCCGGGAAAGCCTCTTTTAATGGGAACCTAGTTTTTTAAAAATAATTGATTCACTTGACCTTTAAATTCTTTTCCCTCAGACTTGAATCATGCGGGATAAGTTAAAAGGGGCCCGTTGATATATCGTTTTAAAGCGAAGCAACAGCAAAAAGCACTCTTTTTTTTAATGGTTCAGCACTTTGTATCTTGAAGCTATGTCCCAAAGACTGTATGCGTATTTAAAACTTTTTCGTCTAATCGTACATGGGGTAAAAAAATAGAAGATCCATTTTTTGGGGGGTCGTTCGGAGTTTAATTCACAAAATGTGGGCTTTTTATTCGTTGGGCGCTGGTAAAAAATTTTTCCCAAAACGCTTGTTTAGATAACCATTCTTTTGCGTTGTTCACTGACTCCCCCGCTTGGTAAGCTTTTTAATTGCTGGTATTCCCCTTCCCAAAATCCTTTTGGAAATAATAGATTTTGTACATTTTTTTTCAGCCAAAACTTTTTGCAACAAAAAACGCGGGCATGCCAAAAACAATAAACAATATTTCTTGCATCTTTTGTTTTTCTGATGGGTTTATAAAAGTCGCTAAATTTTGGTGGACGCAATGTTTCAACTTGTTTGCCCGTCACTAAAAAATTTTTTTTTATTGCCTGGTCAACTCTTTTAAAGTGTAAAGCTGCATTCCCTTTTTTTAAAATCTGTCGTTAATAAAAATTTAAAGCTCCTTCTTTTCTTTTCAATGTCTTGTGCAGCACTATTTTCCCCCAGCTTTTGTTATGTCTTTTTCTCTCATTTTTTTTTTGTATTTCTAAATGCTAAATTTCTTCCCTAAAAGCAGGCATTAACCACGCGCCCCATTCATCATTACGAGTGAAGCCATTTTTATAAATTATTTTTTTAATTTTAAATGATACTGTTGGGAAATTTTTCCCTTTCTTAACTAGAAAACTTTCGTAGCAAATGAAACTGTTTAAAAGCAATCAGCTTTTTCTGAGTCTTCAAATCTAGTTTGCCCAAAATCGCTGGTTTTTTTTTTTAAAATTTTTTACCAAAATTGTATCCTACACTTTGGCCTCCAATAACAGCAGAATGGATCAAAGGGTTTGTAATAGTTTTTTCGGTGTCATTTTTAAAAAATTTTAAAAAATATTTATTTTAATAAAAAATGAACGGAGATCTACTTCCGAACTTATGATTAAAATGATCAAGTTGATACCAAGCTATTTTCGCCAAAAGGGAAAAGGGTGTATTTTTTGCAGCATGTGGGGAAAAAAAAACAGTACTTGGAAAAGAATTCAGCATGAACAGATTTAACAAATGTCGCCACAAGACATTGAAAGTTTCACAAAAAGTATGAAGCGCAACTGGGGTAAGAATGGTAAAAAAATTTGGGCAAACGGTTCTTGTTTGTACACTAAACTAGTTTGTAGATTTGCCCCATTGATTCTGAACAAGATTTTATGTAGATTTAACAAGGTCCAGTTTTAACAAAGCATTAAGTCTCTAGGATTGTCTAATTACAGATTTGGGAAAATTTTTTATGCCTTAATCATGGGATTAAATTAAAATTTTATCATTAGATTTTGTTTTTCCTTTAAAAAGACCGGCCAAAAATCCAGAATCAGAAAAAAATTGAATAGGTGGAGAAAGTACCAGTAAAAGCCTCCCCACCCGGGGGGTTGCAGCAGAAAAAAATTTTTCAAGTGAACAAACAAAAAAAAATTAATGTTCAATCAAAGAATAAATCTAATGAAAACATAACACCCCAACGCCCCCATTTTTTTCAATGCCAGCGTAAATACACAAGTTTATTCAAGACCTACAACACCAAAGTCGTCATGGAATATTGAATTTAAAACAGTTTCCCTTTTTGGGTCATTGCTGCTGGGGGTGGTTTTTACGGTTATAAAATATATAAAAAAACGCCGCAAAACCCAAAACAGTCCAAAAAATCTCAGCCCCTAAAAACAAAGCCAACAAAAAAACAGCCAGAACTGCCAAAAACAAAATTCATTTTGATCCATTTCAGAGGAATAAAATTTCAAAACTTAATAATTTTAAAATTGACTTTTAATAAAAACTTAAAGACGAGACGTTGATAAAATCTTAAAAAAGACTTTATAAAAAAATTAATGACGACTTGATAAGAAAATTTAAAGACGACTTTATAAGAACAATGACGACTTGATGACGACTTGTTAAAACTTAATAAGTACTTGAATAATACTTGAATAAGAAATTGATAGACTTGTTAAAAAAATTGAGTTGACTTGTTTAAAAATTTAATAAAAAAATTGTTAAGAACTTTAAAAAAAGAACTGAATAAAACGTGATGCCGACTTGAATAAGAACCCAGAACGACTTAAAGACATTTTTTTTCACAATTAAATTTTTACATTCTTTTTTGGGGGGAAAAAATCCCCTTCTGCCTTTTTGTAGTACTAGGCCAGACTGTCTGGCCACGGCTTACCCCCAACTGCATAAATTTCCGATCGAAGCGCCCCACGTTTCCTGTTCTGTCGGTTTTCCCTAAGGGGGTCAGGCCGCCACGGGCATTGTATAAATTTAGACGGCGTCGTTCAGTACAGGCGTTAACGTTATTGTATAAATTTGGGGGGCTAATTTCAAAAAAAATCAAAACATGTTTCTTTTTCCCTTCCCCCCAAACACAAACTGATAAACAGTGATTAGTAACATGACGACATTTCCGCCCCCAAAATTTTTGTTAGCTGTCTTGCATTTTCACATTGGGTTGGTGGGTGTGTAGACGTGTGTTTATTTTCCCGTCGAAGCGTTGTGACTTTAAAAATTTTTGGGTTGATTCAAAATACATTTTTTCAGAGAAGTTACTAGGGGTTTCCTTCTTACAAGAATTAGCACAGGAAATTAAGTTTAAAAAAGCGCACTCAAGCTCTGTGGGATTATTCTATTCAAGCACGCCACTTTATGTCAGCAAGGGGAAAAAGAATGATTCTAAAAATAACGGTTATGCATAACCCGGGGGCCCGCGTCAACTTCTTTTTGCACAACATTCACAAACCACCCGCAAGGGAAATGAAAAAGATTCTAAAAAAAACGGTTATGCTAACCGGGGCTCTGCTCCCCTTGCTTCAATGCTCCATTCAACACCCCGTATAAAATTTTAGGGGTCCTTTCGGGGGCCGCCGGGTGTACTTTATACAATTGTCCCTTTTTTGTTTAAACAAGCTTTTTATAAGTGCACTGGTGGCTGCTTAGAATAAACTTTAACAACGTGCCACGATTTTACGCTTGTGAACAACATCCCACCCCCTTTTCAGATAGCTTTTAATAGCCAGTCATTCTCACAATAGAAAAAAATCCCAACTTGGTTTCAAATAGCCCTCCAAGAATAAAGGCTGTTAACCAAGTCCCCCCCTTGTTTTTTTTGTTTATTCTTTAAAGGGCCAGTGAAGAGAAATAAAACAGATAATCCTAACTTTTGTATGTTTGATGTTTGATGATTATGCGTGAAAAATGATGTTATTGAAAACGATCAAGAAAAACGAAGGGTTAAGCAAAAACTTAAGTCTCAAAAATTTTTTAATTAGTGTTAAAAAAAGATAAACCTACACATTTTGTATGTTTTTAAAATGTTTACTATTTGGAATATAAAATAGGCATTTTGGGTAAGCCCCGGGCAACAGCGAAACCGGGTTTTAGCCGTTTTTCGGCGGGGTGGGGGAGCCCAAAAGCCCATTTTAAGTTCCCTCAACCCTTTTTCCGGTCGGGGTGCGAAAGGGAACTACCGGCCTTGGGGGTTCAATTCATCTACCCACTAGGGGGTTTGCCGGAGGGGCGTGGGATTATCGACTCTGGGGGGTATCTCAAATTATGTGCTTGTAGCTGGCTCATTCTTCATCTTGCTATGTGTTGGTATTTGTTTCTATTTTTCCAAAACAAACTTTTTGATGAGCGATACTAGTTGGGAAAATTCTTTGTGAAACCCCTTTTTCTTGCAAAATTGCGTTTCTAATTGTGATGTCAACGATGATTATGTTCTTTATATGGATGTGGATCACACTGTTGCCATGATCGTGAGCTGGGTTTTTTACTTAAATGTGGGGATTGCGTTCCGTCTCCATGTTTGGAATTTTTTGAAAAATATTTAATATTCGACATTTCCGTTTTCCTTTAGACTAAAAAAGTACCCAAAGCTTTATTTATCCTGATTGTTCAGTGACTGGGATATGACATTAAACGGGTTAACAGAAAATGCCTGTCTAATCGACGTCTGGTGGTATTGGAATAGCCATCAAAAGCAAGCTATCTACGTATGTGGAGATTTTCCCTTTTTCCCTGGTGGATGTGTGGCTTGGTGTCTATTAAAAAAGATCATTGTCAGGTTATGATAAAGACTGTCTGATTGTTGGCGTATACATTCCTCCCGAAGGTTCAGTTTATAGCATGTTGAACTGTTTGATGTGATTGAGACGGAATTGTTATCATTACAAGATAAATAAAGGATTGTTTATGTTTTGTTGTTGGGCGATTTTAATGCTTATACCAAAAGTATGAATGATTTTATTGATATGAATCAGTTCACTTAGTCTGTGTTCTCTGATGTTCTCTGTGATATGAGCGAAGATAATTTCCAACCTTGTCAAAGATCATCTCAAGATAAGCAGAGGCCTAAATAATTAATGGTTATCGTCTCTTAGATTTATGTAAATCACTGTCAAAATACATTTTTAACGGAAGAATTGGTTCAGATGCTGGTATTGGAACATGCACATGTAAAGGAAGCACAGTTATTGATTATATCATTGGTTCTAGATATTTGATGGAAAATGCAAGTAATTTTAAAAGTTGATGCTTTGTTCTCTGATGTGCATTCCCCATTATCCCTGTCTCTTCCAGTTAAAACCTGTTTTTGTTTTCATGAACCTAATGGTACAAAAACACTCCTGCATCAAAGGTATGATGGTGCAGAGATTAGAAAGGGGATAACAACAAATGTAATGAATATAAAGAACATTTAGCAAATTACAATGTTGATGAATTGTAACTTTATTTGAACAAGGCACAATATCAATCAGTGAAAAAGAATAAGCGGTTTTCGTCAATTCTTGTTGATTCAGCGAAGGATACATTTGGGACTTACTCTAATACTTACAATAATAGATATTCAATGAGGCAGAATCAAAGCTGGTTTGATAAGGAGTGGGAAGGTTTCTCGAAGCCAGTACTTTAAAGCAAAGCGTAAAGTTAAATGTTCAAATACGTGCCTAATCTAAATAATCTTGCTGCTAAAAGCAAAGAATATAAAAATGTTTTGAGACGATCTGAAAGAAGAGCAAGAGAAAATGGCAAGAAAAATTGCGAGCTTTAAAAACTAGAAATCCAAGGGATTATTGGAGGAAATTAAAGGCAAAAAAGCTTCATCGTGTCCTATAACCTCTTGAAGAGCTTAAAAATCATTTCCAGTCCCTTAATCAAAATACTGGATGTAATGATATCATTTTAGTAAATGAAGTATCGGGAAAGAAATATCAATCTAGACATTCAAAATGATTCAATTACTGAGGATGAAATTGAAAGTCATTAAATGTTTAAAGAATAATAAAGCAGCAGGAGTTGATTAGAAAGGGAATGAAATAATAAAGAATAGTGTTCCTTATTATGACAAATTTTTAATTGTTTATTGTTTAATCGTGTTTTGGATTCTGGTATTATACCAGAAGATTGGGTGACAGGGTTAATTGTACCACTCTATAAAGGCAAAGGAGATCAACAAGACTGCAATAACTACAGAGGGATAACACTGTTGAGTTGTGTAGGAAAATTTAAATTCACGTCAATTCTAAATAGCAGACTTACTTATTTTGTTGAAATAAAGGGGACTTTTTTCAGAAAACCAAGCAGGTTTTAGACACATGCATTCAACGCTTGACCATGCTTTTGTTCTTAAATCATTGATTGCAGTTTGCAATCAACAATGGAAAATTATACTGTGCTTTTTATTGATTACAGAAAGGCATTTGATTCTATTTTGGGGGCATGCTTTATGGCACAAACTGATGAGTCAAGGCATATCTGGAAAATACTGCACGTTGTAATCAATAAAGTATGATCAAATAAAATCGTGCATTTTTTTAAATGGTCAAAAATCAGAGTTCTTTGGCAGTTTTAGGGGAGTTCGCAAGGAGAAAACTTTCACCCTTATTGTTTTCATATTTTTTTAATGATCTACAACAGTTCCTATTGACAATAACTGTTCCCACTTTAGAATATGATTTAACGCAAGAGTTGAAACTTTGAACAGTTTATTAAATTGCTTGTAATTGTTATATGCTGAGATACAATTTTATTGGCAAATTCTAAATCACTTTGCAAAAAGAACTTAAAGCCTTACATATATATTGCACGCAAATGGCAGTTAGAAGTAAATCCAAAGAAAACAAAAATAGTTGTCTTTTTATGTCGAAATAGTATGCGTGAAATTTTTTTCTTTGGGAATGAAAAAATAGAGGGTTCTTAATTCAATGAAATACTTAGGCATCGAGTTCAGCAGAACAGGTTCTTTTTACAAAGCAAAAAATGTGCTTATAATCAGGCTCTCAAGGCAATGTTTCATTATTACAAACTGCAAGAAAACAGAAATTGCCAATTGATGTTTGCATACAATTAAATTTTTTTCCATAGTTTTTACCGTGTTGTTGTATGGTTGTGAAATTTGGGGTTATGAAAATTGTTGATATATTTTGAAAAAATACAGTTACGTTTTTTTAAAGTATCTATTTAGATTAAATAAAACTACAATGACTTCAATGATTTAGGTGAAACCGGAATCTATCCTTTATCTGTACTGATTAAAGTGAGAATGATAAGGTTCTGGGCTAACTTAGTTGTTCCTGATTCTAAGAATATTCAAACAAAGTATATAATATCTTACATGAACTATATACAAAAGGAATTTTCGTTTCACCATGGCTTAGTATGTTAAAAGCATTTTTTTTGAAACTGGTTTTGAGTGTTTGGGAATCTCATTCATCACAAACGAAGTA
>JAMYXO010001840.1:0-26977 GCA_033310375.1 Conus canariensis | reverse complement strand
TAAATACAAGCCTCCGAGTCTTTAAAAACAAATATCAAACACACCTTATGACGCAATACATGAACAGCATCTCCTGATCCTTATGATCAGTGAATATTTACTTTTATATCCGGCCTCTCTCTCTCTCTCTCTCTCTCTCTGTTTGAGTAGGGTTGGTTGTGAACGGAGGGGTAGATGGGGTGAGGTGGGGTGTTTGTGACGAGGGGAGAGAAAGTTAATATCTAGGTGGCTACTAAAAATAAAAGGAAAAGATGCTCCCAGGATTCACCGAAAGGGGGAGAGAATGATGAATCCATCGGTGCTCAACCAATCATGACTGCAAATCCCAAACGGACTATGAACATGGACCAAATGGAATATCCATGTGTCTGTGGAAAGCGTTTCGCTACCACCCGTGGCATGAAGATCCACAGAACAAAGATGGGATGTGTGAAGACTCATCTGAATGAGCGGCAGCGCACTGCATCAGCAGATAAGACGTCGGAAGACCAAGGCCAGGATTTAAACCACAGTGCCAAGGACATCCACGCTGTTGGTTCGGATGAGGAATTTGCACAGGCCCTCGATGCCAGGCGCCTGAAACTCAACCTGCCACGAGCAAACGAAACTGAAGATTGGGAGAAACTGGATGCAAAAATCGTCCAAAGACTCGATGCACTGATAGGGAAAAGCACCCTGGAACACAAACTAGCCACATATGGGGACATTGTGTATGCCACATGTAGAGACGCCTATGGAGCAAAACTACCCAAAGAGAAAACACCTCCAAAGAAATCCAGACGCCAAGAAAAGATGGACAAGATCAGGGTCCAAAAGAAAAACCTCAAGATGCAAATGAAGACCGCACTGCCAGCTGAAAAACAAGGCTTGGAAAAACTGTGGAAAGACCTGAAAGAAAAACACAGTGCCCTCAGCAAAGCGGAATCTGCGAGGAAGAGGAAGAGCAAAAAGAAGAAGACACAAGAGCGCTTCTTCAGAGACCCCTTCCAGTTTGCCAGAACACTGTTTGAGCAGCCAAAATCTGGGACCCTAAGTGTGGACAAAGGAGTTCTTGAGCAGCATCTGAGGAAAACATACTCTGACCCACAGAGCAAAGCACCACTCGACATTCAAGGTCTGGTGTGGCCAACCAACCCTGAGGAACAGTTCAATGGCAAGCCTCCAACGTTGGCGGAAATCAAGAAGGTGGTCGACAAAGCCAGAGCCAAATCATCACCAGGGCCAAACGGAATACCTTACCAGCTTTACAAGAAATGTCCCAAGGTGCTGGAGTGGCTCCACAGGCTGCTGCGATCGGCTTGGAGAAAACCAGAAAATCAGCGGCCAGTGGATGACGGCAGATGGTGTGTACATCCCCAAAGAGCAAAACTCAAGTGACATTAGCCAGTTCAGGCCAATATCACTACTGAACGTCGAAGGGAAAATCTTCTTCTCTGTCATGGCAGCAAGGCTGACCAAGTACCTGATGGAAAACAAGTACTTGGATGTGTCAGTCCAGAAAGGTGGCATTCCAGGTGTGGCTGGCTGTGTAGAACACGCCACAATGATCTGGGACGCAATCCAAAAAGCAAAAACAGAAAAGAGAGACCTGGACGTAGTGTGGCTTGATCTGGCAAACGCATATGGATCTGTGTCCCATGAGATGATACAGTTGGCTCTTGAGATGTACCATGTGCCAAAGAACATCCGCGACATGCTCAAGAAGTACTTCAATGGCTTCTCAATGCGGTTCTCTACCAAGGAGTACACAACAGACTGGATCAACTTGGAAGTGGGTATTGCAATGGGCTGTGCGATTTCCCCAATACTGTTCGTGCTGGCAATGGAACTCATCTTGAAAGCAGCAACAAACAACGCGAGACAAACAGACCTTGGCGATGGATACAAGATGCCTCCTCTCAAGGCCTTCATGGATGACACTACAGTGATTTCATCCAGAGAAGACGAGACACGTCATGTGCTGGAGAGGCTGGACGACATAGTTGCCTCATCCAGAATGAAGTTCAAGCCAAAGAAATCACGGAGTCTCTCACTGAGGAAAGGAAAAGTGGCCGGATCTGTGGTCTTCAGTGTTGCCAACCAGGCCATTCCAACAGTCACAGAAGAACCAGTCAAGAGCCTTGGAAGATGGTATGATGATACGCTGAAAGACACACAAAGAGCAAAAGAAACCAAGCAGATGGCGGAGGAAGGCTTGGAGACCATTGACCAGTGTGGGCTCCCTGGCAAATACAAGGTCTGGTGTCTGCAGTTCATGCTGATACCAAAGCTGCTATGGCCTCTGATGATATACGACATCTGCACCAGCATAGTGGAGGCAATGGAAGCCAAAATCAACAAGTTCACAAGGAAATGGCTTGGTGTCCCACCCTGTCTGACTGACATAGCGCTGTACTGTCGCCAAGCAAAGCTGAAACTACCCCTGAAATCCATCCTGGAGGAATACAAAGCAGGGAAGATCAGACTTCAAAGCATGCTGGAGGACTCAGGAGACAAGGTGGTAGAAGCAATCAAGCCCCAGCTGAAGACAGGCAGAAAATGGAAAGTTCAAGAGGCGATGGATTCTGCAAAAGAAAGTCTCAAGATCAGAGAAATAACAGGACACACACAGACCAACAGACAAGGACTGGGGGTGACCAAAACTGAATGGTGGTCAAAGGCCAAAGGAAAAGCCAAAAGAGACATGATGATTCAGGAGATGAGAAAAGAAGAAGACCAAAAAAGACTCCAAAAAGCAGTCCAGCAGAGCCAGCAAGGGCAATGGACAACGTGGGAGAATGCACTCCAAAGAAGTCTCACTTGGAATGACATTTGGCACATGGCCCCTCTCAGGATCAGCTTCATTCTCAGATCTGCATATGACCTTCTGCCCTCAAATGCAAACCTGGTGAAGTGGGGGAAAACAGACGATCCTGCATGCCCCCTCTGCCATGAAAAACAAACAGTGGAGCATGTCCTAAGCTCATGTAAAGTAGCCCTGGCTCAAGGAAGGTACACATGGAGGCACAACCAAGTGCTCAAAGAAATTGTACAAGTAGTCTGGGCTAGTACCAACACCACAAAAGGGAAAATCAGGACTCCAAAAGCACCCGCAACATTCTTCACGGCAGGAGGCAGCAAATCATGGCCAAGAACAACAGTGCCACTCGAAACATGCAGGCAGAGTCTGCTGGACGGGGCAGATGACTGGGAGTGCACTGCAGACCTCCCAGAATGGAAGAGTCACCCAGAGATCATCAGCAAGAGTGGCATGAGACCAGACATAGTAGTCCACTCTAAGTCAACCAAGCAGCTGATCATGATCGAGCTCACGGTGCCATATGAGAACAGAATGGAGGCAGCTCAAATCTACAAGACTGAAAAGTATGCTGATCTGGCAAACAGCCTGAGGAGAGAAGGCTATCAGGTCAAAGTCCTCACTGCAGAAATTGGAGCTAGGGGGTTTGTAGGAACGTCTGCATACAGCCTCATGGAACAGCTCTCAGTTGCAGGGAAGGAAAAAAACCAGAGCCCTGAAAGCAATGGCAGAAGCGGCAGAGAGGTGTTCAAGCTGGATCTGGTCAAGGAGGAACAAAAGTGAACTTCATAAGGCTTAATTTCCCTACAAATATCAGGTGTCCCTGTGGCTCAGTGGTTAAAGCGCGAGTCATTAAGTGGAAAATGAGCATGTCCAGAGGGTCATGGGTTCGAATCCCAGCCATGGCTCGTCCCAAGATGGGAAAAAAAAAGGGGGCAGCAGAGGGACATCCGGAGTCATGAACCGGGTGTGGCCCAACCCCCCTAGAGTGTCAGGAGATAAGGGCCGAAACACTTGCTTGAAGGGGGCTTCTCTTCTGAGGACTCTCTGCTGCCACGCTCTCCACGAGTTTCTTTCTACTAGGTTCTATCCCACCACATCTTATTTTGCACGAAAACCCCCCTTTTCACAAACAAATCTCGTCCATCTCATGCTACTTTTTGCCAAAATTAACACCTTTTTCTACAATCAAAATTAACATCCAAAAACCTCCAAAATTGACGTAATTGTTACTTTAAAATGGGGGGCTTACGTGCAAAACAAAAAATGGGTGATATAGAACAAAAGATATTAACTTTCTCTCTCCTCTTCTGATTCTTGCGCAAAACAATAGGAACAGCTTACTTAATTTTTTTAATTGGTGTTTTTAATCTGGTTTAAAAATGAAGCCCGGAATAGTTGCAGAGCTTATTAATATATTCAGAGATTGGGAGATGCAGGAAAGGAGCTAGGGAGTTGATAGAGAAGAGTTTGAAGAATTAATTACGGAGCTTTTTGAGCGCGCCGATATGCGAGAAAGCGTAAGGAACGCCATCAGTAAACTATCGCATTCTTGGCCCAATCCAGCTGTAAAGTTGTTTACTATTTTAATTGATCAAATAGCTCCTGAAGATCTTGATCTGACTGCTTCTACTGACCCTGAAGGAGTAACTGTTACCTTTAAACCTAAACAGTTTTTAAGATTAGTAAAAGACTATGAGTAATTAATAACAGCTGAATTTACAATTATTTTTTTTATTGTTTTTAAAAAGAGTTTAAAAAAATGGATTGCGACGAGCTATTAAAGTGTGAGGAGGCAGCAGACCTCTGTCATAAAGAAAGATTATACTCGCTGGCTGCGTGTGGGAAAACCAGGCAGTATTTAGGCACTGAACTAAGTATCGAACAGATTCAGCAATTGTCTACATCAGACGTTGAGAAGTATTACGCCAGGTACGAGGCACAGCTAGGATCAAAAATGGTTAGATCGGTGGGACAGACAATAATTAGTGTATATGCTAAGTTAGTAGGCAAGATAGCGCCGATTGATTCAGAAGAAGATTTAAAATATGACTTAACACAAGATCCGGTTTTAACCAAGTCTCTAGAATCTCTTGCATGTGACATGTATTATAGATTTGGGACGTTGCTATGTCCATTCATCATGGGATTAATTACTTTCAATCATATTAATTTTAATCATATTAATTTTAATCAGACTAAAAAAAATGAGCGAGCAGGAGAAGGCTCAACAGGCGAGTGCCCCACAAGTGAATTTACAGGCGAGTGCCCCACAAGTGAATTTTCCACAAGTGAATTTACAGGCGAGTGCCCCACAAGTGAATCCGCAACTGAGTGTCCCGCAGGTGAGTAGTGTTACTAAGTCTAAAAATCCTGGACGTGTTGAGGCCGGTCGTAAACTAGTTGAATACAACAGACTGAAAAAAGCAAACCAAGCAGCAAAACAAAAATTATTAGATAGTAATACAACATCTGCACCAGCACCAGCACCGCCACCAACAACAACACAATCAAACTATAAGATGTATTATTATGTACTGGGAGGTATTGTTGTTGGTGGAGGGCTTTTAGTATACAAGCGCCTAAAGCCATACTTAGCAACAAAGTCACAAACCCCCACAAAAACAGTAAAAGAACCAGCTTCTGCAAAAAAAGTACAACCTCCTGCTGTAGACCCATTTTTTTATATAAATTAGTTTTTTTAAATGTGTTGTTAAGTACTGGTTAAGTACAAGCTAAGTACTGGTTAGGTCAGTTATAACAAGTTAAGTGTAAGTAAAGCGCAAGTTAAGTGCAAGTTAAGTGCAAGTCATGTTAAGTACTAGTTAAGATCTTAAGTTAAGTTCTAGTTAAGTACTAGTTAAGATCTTAAGTTAAGATCTTAAGTTAAGTACTAGTTAAGTACTAGTTAAGATCTTAAGTTAAGTACTAGTTAAGATCTTAAGTTAAGTACTAGTTAAGATCTTAAGTTAAGTCGGACAAGTCAGTTCTCCGGGGGCCTATAGCGTATGAAAACTCGGGGCTAACGGAAGTTCGCTTGCTATTGTTAGAGTCTAGTGACTTCTTATTAACAGCAGTTGTGTTTACTTGATGAAGAGTAGAGCACAGATTAACGTTTGTGTGATAAAATACTTCGCGTTCAAAGAGAGCCTGCTTGTAGTTGTTGTGACTTATTTCTTTTTTTACAACTTCTTTATCTATGCCCTTAGCATTCTTTGTTACAGAAGTCTGGGTAGCAACGCTATACATCTTCGACCGCAGGCCAACATATTCTTGTATAACCGTCCCATTAAATCCATCCTTCATCTTTCCAATCACTTTCTTGTTCACGGTTGAATGTAAAGGTGAATCTTTAGGATAGTCACATGTGTCATACCATCCGTCAGCTCCTTTAGCCACCTCCGCCTCTAAATCCTTATAGAAGTCTTCAGTTGGGATGTCCATAATAAAACTATCGGTGTCTGTGTAAAGGACATTTGATTCTGGATACAGCGGTTTAAAGTAGTCGTTATAGAAATTCTAGCATTAACAGCTTTGACAGCTCTAGCACGGCAAACCCGATAAACACCGGCCTGTCTAACTTCACATTCTGTTTCTTCATCATAATGCCAACCAGGCTGTCGCTAAATCTTCTAAAGTCTTGGTAGTTAGGTTTAGAGACCAGCTTAATTGCTTGTTTTTCTTTCGTAACTAATCTTACATCTTTACGATTGTGTACGTTCTCCATCGTCTTGCCAAAACAGCTGTTGTTCATCAACTTAAAAAACTCTTTTTCTGAAGCATCTGTGGCCGCAGTCCTAAGATCAGTATTCTTCATGATGTATGGTCTCATAAAAGGCTCTTGGTCACAGGTAATTATTCGGTGAACAGCTGTCAGCTTTAACCCGTGTCTTAGGTAAAACTGTAACAGCCGATAATGACAGACATATTTAGTTTTGTTAAAGAGGTTAGGCACGAGTTTAGGTGGTTCGGCGGGACTCATCTTTAATTTTTCTGTGGCTAAGGGGAAATCGTTATGAAGGTCATGCAACTCTGCGGGATAATCTAAGTCTACTTCTAAGATTAGTCCTATTGGATTATCGGGTGTAAGCTGTGATAGCATACTCAACACGGCAGTAACCTCATGAGGCCCATTTATCATTTTAAAGTTTCTTAATGGCAGTGCCTGGCTCATGGCCCACCCATACAGGTTGTTGGCGTCTAAGTACATCAGATAGTTGGATGGCTTGGTGGGGTCATAGTCGTCTAAATACTTGTTGTTGGCCCTGCGGTAAGGATGACAGGCCATGCTAATGCCTCCTCTCAGCCCATCTTCAATCATCTGAAGTGTATCCAGATCCGATATTAAGTCAATCTCAATGTTTGTAGACTTCAAGAATGCGTCCCAAGACAACCCCGGGGCAGAGATGTACTGTGATGAATCTAGACCGTAATGTTTCATGCAAGTAGCTCTGTAATTCTGAAACACATCTGCCAATAAACACACGTCGGCCATCAAGATTGGTCGTGGTAGTCGCCCATTGTTTGACAGTGTAATTCTGTCCAGGCTTTCTGGGCGTATTCATAGTTGGCGTCAGATATGTCCTTTCTTCTAAGACTAGAAAAGAAAGTGCCTTTAGGAGGAAGTGAGTCTTCATCAAACCTCTCCCACGAGTCCATGTATTCATAAGGGTAAACACCTTTACGGACTAAAGATGGGTCGAAATATTGTTTGGTTATTGGACAGTCTTGTAGAGATTCTGCTAACTTACTTAAACTCCCCATCAGATGCTGGGCAGAGTCATAGAAGGATAAACAGTCTACAGTAAAGGTCATGTACTTTTCTGATGATTGTGCAATACAGCTAACCCTCTTACAATCAGAAGTTATTGCTTGCATGATAAAGTGAGAATCGTAGCCTCGTAAGTTATGAAAGAAGATTGGCAGTTTCCATTTTTCGGGGTCAACCTTGAGTTGAAGATTACAGCTGTTGTGTGCTGCCCCTCTGAATTTGCCAGTAATGTGATCATGGTCTCTTACAGTGTCACCTAATAACTTGCATTTGCATATCCAGCAGTGGGTGGCTGATTTATAACGTTCTTCATCTTCGGGGGTCATCTTAATGTCTGAAAGGTTCAGTTGATTGGAGAAGTGATTGCGAAGATGTTTCATCTGCTCCAAAAATCGATTAGCTGCGTCGAGGCCTCTGTAAATCTCCGGCTGTGTGTGTCCGCCATCTGACCTAACAACGACGAAAGCATAAGAACAGATCTGATGACGAGATAATAAGGTTGTTTTTTGTTGTGTCCGTTCTTGAGGGCCGTAGTACTGCGGCAAGATCGCCTCAAAGTCAGCATAGACTACGTATGGGCTCATCTGCATTTTGCGTACATTCTTAAAACTAACTTTAGACCCTGGTTTTGGTGTAAGAAGTTCGATTTTACAGTCTACAAAACTTTTACAATGTTTTTTATGACTGACGGCGGCCTCTACAGTTGGGATCCTGACTAAACACCTTCTACAAAGCCCCTGTTTAGCAGGATCCTTTGACGCATAAGCCATAAGTCTGCTCGTTGTTCTAATTAATACATAATGGCTCTTGGAACCGTCTGCAAACAGAATCAAGTCTACATGATTCTCAAGTGGATCGCCAAAAGTGGGAGCGTTGGGAGAGATCCTTAGAGGGACTAGATTGTCTACTGGATCCCAGGTGTATACGCTTACAGTTATTGGTTTGTTTTGCTCTTCAAACTGGTCGATACTTTCTATACTCACTGGAAAGTTTATGTTATCAAAGTTCAGGCTATCTTTATACTGCCAATAATTGGAAACTCTGTCTGGATGCTTTTTAACAGGGTGTAAATGCGCCACAACACACCACATGAAACACAAGTTGTCTGAATTATGTATGTTTAACCCGTTCGCTGCTTGAAGCTGCTTGAAAATGTTACAAACAAAGGCTTTCCCAGTGCCAGGGAAATCTAATGATTTGGGGGTAATAATTAACAAAAAATTCTAGCTCAGAAACTACAAAAGATATACAATGAAATATATATGATTTTTGAAGGAAATTGAATGAAGATTTTGAATCTGGGCTTCTTTTGTTTTAATTTTGATAATAAAAAAGTATTTAGACAATTAGATTTGGATAGATTTTTTTGCACGATCAAAAGCATATGTATTTACCACTACATCTTCACATCCAAACAAGAACACAAAGCAAAAAAGTTGAAAATAAAGTTTGTATTGTCACACTACACCTGTAAATGAAAGTAAAACAGTTTAGAAGTCTATCAAGACGCTCACACTCTATGCAGACAGGTCAGTCCACGACCACGCCCCCCTCTCCCCACCACGCCCCCTTGCTGGACTTCAACCCTCTCTTTCACTGCTCCTCTTCCCCTACCTTTCCCTCTGCCCTGTGCCGCGCCGCGAGCAGGCCGTGCTCCCCTCTCACGCTGACTACCACGTCACTGACCACTGGCACGCAGTGCAGAGTACACACTAGGCGAGCTCGTTCGACGCTGGCAAACCAGTCAGCTGAACACACATTGAGGTCACACAGCCCGACACAATAACTGACGAATACGGTTGGCAATTCCATCACTATCATCATCTCACCTTCATGCTCGAGTGAGTCGTTGAATAAAAGATTATTGTCTTCGTCAAAAATCATTAGCAGAGCCTGCTCAGCTGTGTAAATACGTTGATTTGGTCGCTGCACTTGTCGAAGGTTGCGCCGCCATCTTTGCAAGCGAGACGAAGTGCTGGCTGGTCATCCAGTCAGTGATGAGAATAAATGGGCTTTCCCCTCACGTGTGGTCATTTACATATCATTTTAATACTACAGACATATAAGGCTTACTACGCACACTCTATTTAAGTCCGTTGATAGAAATAGTAACGAATGAAAATTCAAGAAAAATGCATGACGTCAGTGGACGGCCCATAGGCACTGGGAAAGCATTTTATATGCGGCGTCTGCTGACGGCTTAAAGGCACTCTACGGGTTAAGGCTGCTCGTTTAAAAACTAGCTCTCTTGGGAGAGGAATGTAAGAATTGCCGACTATAGGAGAGTATTTGGTTTGTTTTACTTTGATATTCTATGACTTGTTCCATTACATGACCAGCCCCACTGAGCTACCGCAGCAATTTCGCTTTTCACTTTAGCCCTTGGATTATACTGGACGCGATGAGATGTAATCAGCCCATGCCCATGGTGTAATGTCGTGATTAGCGTGTTTATCTATCGTTTGTCTAGTTGAAACCCAAGACTTGCATACTACCTATCATCAAGGAGTGTTATATATTCATAACTACATCTGATACCAATGCGCCAAACAATCACTATTTGCGGGCCGGGTTATTTGGTAGGAGACTCTGGGATTTTGAAATTGCATGCTTACGCTTTAATTCCTAGAACGGTGGTGGGGCTTATTGGAACTGTTCCTATGTCGATATTCAATGAAACAGAATGCCTGAATCTTTTAGCGTATACGACCTTTCATATCTGTTCATGGTGGTCTCTGGTTGGCTTCATACTCAAGGGTCCTCTCTTGTGGGTTCAGTTTTAGAAGCCTTCCTTTATTTATAAACGTGTTCAGTTATAAAATATATGAAATAGTAATGTTAATAGTATATGTAAAACCGCGTTATTGTTATTCTTCACCAATTTATGCGTCTGCAGTTATACTTCAAGTAGGACACTCCCTAAATTTCAAGATCTCGGACTGCTAAGATTTTTAGACTTGTACAGAAACGCTCCATCATAAAATAAAAGATCATAGGGTTTTACTCTCTTGATCTGAGCTCGCAGTCAATAAATTGTTCATTTGGTTACTTTGATGTTTAAATCTTCCTTGACCCCATCAATTCTCCAAGCCGCACATTTTTCTATCATAAAAATCATTTGTTCGCATACACTTTTTTCGTTTCGTCAAACTAGTATCATTACAAATTTTCTAAAAAATTACAAACATCACTTTGCTCACAACGACCAAGTACAGCTGTGTTTGGCAACCGCCATAATTTTTTATAATCCTCATGTCTAAAAAATATAAATACTAAAGTAAATGTAAAAAAAAATAACCATTAACCCATGGGAGTTACTAGTTGAACGCTGGTTATTTATGCACTTGCTCTATTGTTGGCGATCAAATATAAGTTTTACCATCAACCCCATACAAGCATTCATGTTTCGATTAAGATATTTACCGCCCACACCCACCCATATGGGGGACAATAGTAGGAAAGAGTCGCCGAAATATTCACAACCCGGATTATTATTGTCTCATGCAAACACAAAATAGATCTATCTGATTCATTAAATAGCACACATAGGCAGTCTTTCTTTAGAAATCTCCTAAGACTTTATCTTGTTAATTATTTTTTTTAGTTAATAAAAAATATAACAAGCAAGAGACACTGCCCAAAGATCAATCAAGACTATTTATCCCATCAACCTGACACAACAATAAGGCTCATTGTCAACAAACTATCACATCAGACACGACAACCCAACACTCACAAACCCACAAGGTTCGTAGTATAGGATATAAGCATTGATAGCAAATAAACATGTTTAAGATGAGGCCAGGCCGTTCTACAAGGAAAGGTTAAGACATTGAGGATGTTGTTAAGGTATTTAGCTGTAATAACTGGCGGAGGGGGTTGGCCTCAAAAAGACTTTCTTGTTGCACCAGGGATTATCCCAGAAAAAACATCAATGCATAGAAAGATTAATGCATTTAGGCAGATTGATTTATAAAAAAATTTTCATTCTAAAAAGTTTTATCTCATTTTTATTAAAAAGATGTCCGGAATTAGTTCTGAAGGTGGGGCGGGGCTATTGTTAATGCATTGGCTTTCTCTGGCAGCAATTATATGTTTAGTAAATTGCGGGTCTGATGAAGAAAGAAGGGAACGCCATAACATGGCCAATGGTGATTTAGCTAAGCAAAGAGACGACTTACGAGGGGAAAAGGAGAAATTGCTCCACTTAGACTTTAGTAAATAAAAAGTTAGGAGTGAACAGGGACATGCGGAGCACACTTTACTGACGTTGATGATGCAATGAATGAATATACTTTGTGACAGGTAAAGAAGTTTTCTAACAACTTCGGCAACGCCAGAACTGTCTGACTCTTTGAACCATCTGAGGATCAGAAATGGTTAGAATCTAGGCTTTATTATAGGCGCTATGGGAAAGCAATCTTTCTTTTCTTTGCATATTCATTCTAAAAACATTGTTTAATAATAAAAAATGTAATAAAAACAGGCCCTTCTTATGGACGTACAAAGTACAAAATATATTATTCGCCTGTGAGGGGTATTGGAAAGGAAAGGCCCGCTATTGATTTAAACTGTGGTAAAGCTGCTAGGGTGTCTATGATCAGAACGCGAAAGTCTGGCTTTCAAAACAAGCGACTGGCACAAATATATCTGCACTGCTCAAAAAGAATTTTAAGGCCTCGATTTTGTAAACTCAGTTCTAATGACACCCATCCATGTTGGACTAGTTGTACCTTCCTCATGGACAAAGTTAGAAGAAAAAAGTTTTTAAGTATGCTCTTACAGTGTTGACATGGTTTCAAGTTATAAAGACGCTGAGCTTTAACGGATAAAGCTCCAACTGCTGTGGCTGTGGCTTTAAACTAATATACATGCGAGGTCCATTAAAGTAGCCTAGGCTGATTCAGGGTGGATGATGGAAAAAAAAGAGTTTAAAGGAGAGCTGTTAAACCAACTGTTTTTTTAAGACATTGGGTTACAGTTAAGAGAGAGGATCCAGGCAACCATCGCTCCCGGCTCCTAGTAGAATAACTTTTAATAAAGAATCTAGCGTGCGTCTGTTTAACTCATCAATATCATAGAGACCTTATGGAACTCAAACACCGCAACACAGAATGGGTTAGGAGATTGCCAGCACAAGTCTTTACGTGCCATGAAAACAATGCAAAGAATTAAAGCAACAGGTCATTCTTAAGCCAGTAAACGCGATCAAATTAAAAAAAATTTGCATTACTGAAGATCATCCAAGGCAATCAGAAATCTCTTTGCCTTTTGGATTATAAGTAAGTTACTTGTATGCTCCGGAGAGGCAGAGGGCGCCCGAACGTTAGATTTAGAGACACAGACCCTATATGGAGCGTTAGATGGATATGAAGTTGAAAAGATTTATGGAAAACAACCCCTCCCGTGGAATTTATTTTTAGTGTGGACTCTTTCTTCAATAAGCCTGCCCACCTTAAAAGATCGTTTGTTCGCGTAGACGTTTGAAGTTTTCCCAAACCATTTCTCGGTTGCCGATCTAGTTAAAAAAAAAAAAGTATGAGTTTTATTTTTTTTGTTAACTTATGATTTATTTATTTTTTGTTTAAAAAAAAAAAACACCTTATTTGATTTATTTATTTTAGTTCACATCTTATTTTTTAGTCTTTATTTTGGGTTTAAATACATGATTGTTTTGATTGCTTTTCATTGTTCTGTTTGATTGTCTTACAGTTGTCTACCTGTTGCGAAGAGTAAAAGTCTTTCTCCACTTCCTTTTGAAGGTTCAGTTTTGTGTCGTATGTATATCCTTTACCATCAGCCATATGGCGCTCAAATTCTTAAGCTGTTATGTTTTCATTCCTGAAATTGCTTTGCTTAGGTCTCAGTCTTTAATGAACTATAGTTTTGCTGTTGCTAGGGCTTCAATGGCTGTGTGCTTTTTGTAGGTTAGGCGTTATTTTTTTTAAAAACAGCACTACAATCATAGAACATAGCACTTAAAACCCAAACCATGGCTCCCTTATGCTAAAGAGGCTGGCGCATCCAGCCCCAGAGTAGCTAAAGAGCTATCGCTAGACCCATACTTACGCTCGCTACAGCTGATGAGCCGGTTTGATTATATATAGAAAAAGAGTATTTAAAAACTTTAGCATAATTTCTTTCTAGTAACCCATAACTTATTCTAAGTCACTTTTTTTTTCTTCTTGATGAAGTGCGGGTTTTATTTGCTCTAACCTTAATTTTGAGCTTGATTCATCCATGTTTTAATTAAGATTAATTTTTTAATTAAGATTTAATTTTTTAATAAGATTAAATCTGTACATTTTTTCTTTTATAACCCTTCTGGCAGCACTTCATCAACAGAGGTTAATACGCAATAAAATCACAACTTAATAAAAATAATATCGAGTATGTTAGTTTTGTCTTTGTCAACTTCACAGGAACTTGGTCAAGTAGATACAGAAGTGTTTATTTCATCCCCGTTTTTAGTTATGGCATTAACAAGCCTAAGAGGCAGCCCGCCCAAGTTTTCAGAAACTTTTTTTTTGTACACCTCTGATTAAACGTATGCTCTGGCAAAACTAGGATCAGACTCCCTTGGTGTGAATATAATAAGCGTGGAAAAAAATGCACGTAATTTTTCTTGGCAGTGAGTCTTAGTTTTGGGAGGGTTTTTTTGTAAACTCTAAGCCGCGGTGTCGCCCCCCCACTTCAGCTAAGGACTTCTTTCTCCGCAGTATATACTGGAGCCCTGCTGGTTATTTCAATTCTTGCTTTTTCTGTTGTGCCTCCTGGACTAGGCTAAGCAATGATAGGCAACGTCCTTCATTCAAAGCTTTTTTCGATAATTGTATTTCTTAGCAAAGTTATTCATGGGGGCTTCGTTGTTGTTCAAATCTTTTTATCCCTGTTATATGTCAGGAAGCAACCGCCCAGGCTTCTTCGTTTATGAGGTTTGGATTCGTGTTTGCCAAATTCGGTTTGCCCTGAGATTTTTTTTCTCTTCCAGGGTCTAGGATTATTGCTGTCGTTTTTTATCTTCAATTTCTATTCCGTTTGTAAACTACCTTCGTCGGGGTAGTCAATTTCCATAAACATTTCCTGTCACTCTATTAGTTGAAAGTTCAGTTGTATTTGCACTAGGATCTTTTATCTCTACCGGCAACGCATTTAGAAGCTTACTTGGCTTTTGATTCTGGCCCACCTTGAACTATTCTTTTATTATTAAACAATTTATTATAAGCAATCTATAAGAAACAATCTGTAATAAACAATCTTATAGTAATCAATCTCCTAATATGCAAATCTATAATGAGCATTTCTTTATTTTATAGCAATCATATATTATGCAAACGTATTGACTGGCGGTTAGTCAGTAAGCTTAGTTTAGGCGTGCTTAGATTTTTCTTAAACTGGCCTCTTTTATTTTTTTTAGTTTTCATCCTTGTCCTGATTATATAGTTTTACTTAAACATTCTTCAAACAAACTTTCCCTTGGCCTTTGTATTGAATAAGATGTCTGATTTTAACTGCGATCTATAAAGTCTTTTAAGACAAGCATTGTTATTTCGGAGTTAAGTGCCACACTGAAGAAACTAAGCGTGTATTCACATATAAGGCTAGCTTAGCAGAGGCCTTCTTTTTTTTTATCCATGTCTTGTTCGGCTGAAACAGTCAGCATATAATAAACGCGTTTGCGGTTCCCTCAATTGCCTATAGTATTGTTCTAAACTGTCGCTTTGCGTGATTCAGTTGGTTTCGAAAAATATATTCTCGTCTTTCTGTCCTTACATAATCTGCCTTTCTTTTTTTGACTATGTTGTGCTTAAATGGTTGTGCAGTTTTATTAATAATATACAATTGTACATCGTAGGATACCTGTAGTCTGTTTGTAACCAAAATTCAATAGCACTGTAGGGAAAGACAGTTTGTTCCTCACACCCTGTAATCCCACAAATAAGCGAATGTGCGGGGTCTTTAGGTAAAAGTTTCAAAAATAACTCCATCTGATTTTATTTTTAGGCTATTTCTTTCAGTCTATTTATACTTACAAATGTTTTCAGCTAGGGCGTCATTTAAACCACAAGTAAACGTGCATTTGTATTGGCCATTCTGCCTCCGCTTCCTTTTTATTTCTGTATGTGTATGCCATTGGACCCTTTCCCTTTTCCTCTCCCGTGTCAGTCTGTTGTCATATGTGGATCTAAAAAGCCAGCCATATAGTCCATATTTGTCTGTTTGATAAGTTCGAGTCTTACATCGTGCTAAAGGTGAAGTTTTTTACACACATGATCGGCTATGGGACTTGTCTGTTCTGCCTCGGCTGAATCAACTTTGTATTTCATCAAAGTGTTGGTCGGGGGTAAAGTCCGGCCCCCCCCCGAAATACACTGATGAAAAAGGCTCTTGCCATCTACTGTGCAAAGGACAACTGCTCAATTTGTGGGTTGTTTTTAAACACCTAAGATGCCCTCTTTAAAAGGAGCGGAGGGCTCAGTAAAATAGCAAGATGAACCCCTTTAGGGACCTTTAAAGGATTGCGTATAGCTATTACCCGACAGTGTTTGCTTGTTTTTATCGCTAGGACTGTGGGAGGGAAAAACTCTTCTAAAGTAAACAAACCGACCTAAACTTTTATACTGTATTTAAGAGTATTTCTTGTAGTTTCAGGTTCAGGGTTAGTAACAACGTCAAAATTAAGTGAGATGTTACTAACAGTGTATTTGGCTAAGGGATCAGCTGATAGGATAACAGACCACGACATTGGAATTGTCAGTTCGTAAGTAAGTTTGTCTCTGAGTGCGCCTTGGTAATTTGGCTGATGGGTTTTTAAACAGTTCCAAAAACCTAGAGGGATGCAAAATCTGTTCTTAAATGCTCGCGCTATTGCTGGTCTCCCTCGTGTCCTTTTGCATCTGCAAGCATTTATGCCTGTGCTTAAGACCGTTTGGACTCTGGTTTCCCTTGAAAGATTTTGTCTTTTCTTTCTGTTCTTGGGCAGGCCCCCTCAGATCAAGAATAGAGATTAATTTTGTCGGGCGCTAACTCGTGAGTGAGATAGACTTCTCTTCCTTCCAGTTTAAATGACCATAATTTTTATTGAGGGCCCTGCCCAGGTTAGCAACGACCTAGTAGCTTTAGGATCCGCCGACTCATTATCTTTTTGAATGACAGCCTGGCCCAGGCCTGGCAATTAGAACATCGTCAGGCACAAGGTCACTAATTTTTACTGTTAATATTTAATTTGGGCTCAATTGTTGATGGATTTTCTTTACCAACGGCGACCAACTAAGTCTGCTCCTGTATTAACCAGTAACTACTCCTTATGCCAATCACCCGATCGCAGGTTACCTCGCTTTTCCTGGAAAATTGAGATTCGAGGGCGCAAGACGTATATGGGTTCTTTTTTTATAAAAACAAAAAAAATAATAAATATTTAAATATGGATGATGATGTAGATTTTGTCCGCATTAACGATTAGTCCGATTGACAGAAGATGATGATGAATATAGAGCCAGGCCGTTCAATACAAGATGAAACTTGTGGGAGCAGGTTTCTTTACTCCTAGACAGCGTCAAGTTGTAGGAGGCTGGTTCTGTACTCCTCTAGAGCACCAGTTATGAACTCTGTAGGAGTAGGCTCTTCACTCACCCTAAAGCCCGTCACGATCTTTATTGCGACATACGAATTATATCTTCTACTAAAAGTATAGAACGAGGGGCTGCCAGACGTGTTCGATCTAATACGATTTGAAGAAGATGGCGGCCTTTTGTATATTAAAACTAAAGTGGAACGTGGTATGAGATACTTCAGTGCAAAACCCCACCTAGGTTTTTAAGTCTAAGTACAATTAAACAAAGTACTCCCTTGCTGTGATGCTAGAACACGCATTCTTTAAACAATTACCAAATCTAAAGCCTGAGGCCGTTAGAGTTTTACAGAACGTGGAGCGGAAGGCCCTGTGCCAACCCACGATCTGATATACAAATGATCTCTATTGAGGAGTATAGGCCAAAGAACAGATGATGCATATATAACAGAAGTTGAAATCAAACAAGTTAATAGATGAAGAAAGAAATAGAAAAAGAACGGTCATTAACAATAACAATTGGCAGATTCTCCATTTGCCCTATGCGTGAAATCAGGGGTCTCAATGCTGCTCTTCGGACTATAAGGGGTGTGAACCTAACAAACACACTTGGCACAAAAAACTTGGTGAGTTGGATAGAGATGATAGCAAGAAGGAAAAAAATAAACTGGCTTAATGCAGACTGATAACAATTTAGGGCGAGAGGGAAAAGGCTAGAATTACAGCAGAAAAAATACAAGACTTTAATGCTAGTAAAAGAGCGGCCAGGCTTAGAAGCGCTTTCTCACTAACAGAGAAAAAAATAGGCGTCCCAACAAAACAGGAATAAATAGAAACTATATAACAGTATACTTTATGAAAAATACTACGGCTTGCAAGAAAGAATAAGAATCTGTTCAGAGAGCAGGGGATTACAATAGTTTGTATTTTAACAAGCCGATTGGGTTTGCTATCTCTTCACTGGTTTTTGCATTTAACTGGGCAGGTGCGCCACACAAACTTGGCCCAGTAGCGCCTCCAACGCCCTCTGCTGGATAAAAGTTGGATATTCAGAGTGAAAAAACACAATATACACATTCTAGCACAACTTATTTTAAAGAAGTTAGCTGTCAAGCGCTTTGATGCTTGCCTGGCATAATAGGCAGTTAGTTGTTGTTTGGGTTTTGTCTACACATAGGCAAAAGTGGCTGGCTTGTATGGCCGACCATCTGTGGATGTGAGGAGTGCTTGGCCCATGCGTGGTTTTAATTTTTAGACTTGCCTAAAAAATTACATAGGATGGTAATCCAGTACAACAAAAGAGCATCTAATATTTTGTAAAAGTAAAATATATAAAAACACAACAAGGGCTGGTCTTTCTTCGATACCTAGGTAGTGTCTGTCGGGGTAGGTGTCATCAACAGGTGGAACGGCTTTATGGGGCTGCTTAATATACTGCCGTGGCGGAAGTGTGGTCGCTGCATGGGCTTGCTTCATAACTCGCGGGGGGTCGCTTTCTGCAGAGGTTCTGGGCTAAGATCTTTTTTTTAAATGGCTGGCGCCTGGGACATCTTGTGTTTTAAGCCTTGATTGTGTCCTAAGTTTTGATCGTCTCCGGCTTGAGAATTTTCATTTTTTGTAATTCTGTATCATGCCAATCTGCAGTCTAAGGTCAGAAGGCAAGCAATGTTCTAAATCCATGGCCCATCAACAAAGGTCAAAACCTTTGACCAGCCAATGTTGAAAGATCGTGTTGGTACTTTGGATGGCTGGAAGGCGAATGGTAATAATCTAACTGCAGTGTTAATCTGCTTCTTCTAAAATTGGCTTGATATCGTTTTCTGGCGTCAATTACCTGTAGAAAATTGATCCACTATATGAATAGAGCTTTGGTCTCGTGTTGTGCTCCCTTAAATCTGGCTCCATATACGTACGTAGCGTATGGAGTCTGTAAGTCTTTTGCCTACTCCTGGCATTGTTTAGGCCTTTTTATTCTGCTATAGATATAATAGTTGCCCCATGCATTGGGGTGTTTTTGTTTTATTTTGATTCAATCAATCTATCGTGGGTGTTTGGCTACTTAATTGGTGTGTGGCGGGCCCAAGAATTGGTTGTCAAAATTATATTTCGATATGGCGGCTCGCCCCACATAATACTATGGTTCGTCCCAAACAATCCCGAAATAGATTGTGGTTCGAACTTTTGTACGTTAAATCTGAATGCCTTTTGATCGGTGTATTGTTATATTTCGTTGCTTTGTCGAACCAACTTCATTAAGTGCTTTCTGGTCCATTGGGCTGTTGGAATGGAAGTATTTTAAAACGCGTCATACAAACACGTTGATCGTCTGGGGAGGGGGTAAGGTACTTGGTAGTTCAGTTGTATAGGCGCCCTATACTGATAATAAACATGAAAGTATTTTCTCGACCTTACTAAGAGATTGGGGAGGTGGGTATATTAATGTGTATTGCAAATTGAAACATCTGAGCCAGTTGTATGTGTGAGCAGTTAATATTGCATAAATTGTATACTGTTTCTGGTTAATTTGGCCACAATAGGGTAGGATGTCCATGCTGTGGGCACCTGATCACTCTTTTGTGGAGGATTTATTTAAATATCTATGTTAGTTGGGTTTTACAAGCCGTCTTGATAAGAAAAGACATATAGATTCATTCCACTGCGATGGTTAGGCTATATAAAGTCCAATGATTTGGGCTCAATAGATACCCCTCCTACATCGGATGTGGGCACTTTCATTTTATTTAATAAGGTTCAATTTTTTAATAGATTTTTTAAAAAGGATTTAAAAATGATGCACATTTATATATCCTAAACAAAAACACGCTGTGTGGTCTTAAAGTATCCAATTGACAATAGGCGCGGTGATAGCAGGGTTGTCTCTTAGAGAATATGGTTTTTAATGTTAAGTGGTTTAATATATCGGAAAAGATGAACTCAGAATAATGGATTAATTTTGTAAACGAGGGGGGCATGCAAAATAACTCATTGAAAAAAATTCCAGAAGGTTATTACAACCCTTTTGTTTAGTAAAAGAAGTTAGTATTACTATCGAATTAGGCATATTGCTAATAAATTACGTAGCAAACCTCAGAATTACTGTGCAGTTTCCACCAGGAAGAATGATGAGATTACACTTTTCCTAATGGCCTTGCTGAATCTTGGGGTTTCCACAAGCGACTTGCAGTTCTTATATATTTAGTATCAAGAGAAGACAATCTATCAATTTGAAAAGCAATGAACCATCTGATTTGTCTCGTGAACCCTTGTTGTATGTCCATTTTAAAGATGTTAATAAAAACAGATTACTAATTTAGTTTGGATGGCCATCATTCTACAGTTCTAAGAGTATTCATCAATTTTAAGGCGGGGGTTTTGCGATTATTCGGTATGCCACATTTGGTGTAAAACAGTTCGGTTTAATGTAATTAGTTGCGGGTTCTATAAAATTCAGTGTGTTTGTTAATATATACTAACCAAGATGGATGGCCGGTTGTTTGTTCTGATTTGGTGGTAGTGTGGAAGTTGAAGAGGCGTACTAGATCATTAGTAAGGCTCAATCCGCGGGCGTTAATCAGAGAGGATGAATGTTATTATCTTTTGTTCTATTATCACTATTTTTTTGTTTTGCAAGTAAGCCCCCCATTTTAAAGTAACATTAAGTCAATTTTGGACACAGCGTATTTTGATGTTAAGTTTGTATTTTGTAAAAAGGTGTTAAATCTTTGGCATAAAGTAGCACATGAGATGGACGAGATTTGTGTGTGAAAAGGGGGGGGGTTTGTTTTTCGTGCCCAAAAATAAGTCCGTCGGTGGGTTTGAAACTAGATTTTTAACTTTAGCTAGGGGCACGGTGGATGGTTATTGTTTGCGAGAACAACGGGGAGATTAGAGAGGAAAGGGGTATTTGCTGTCGTATCTGGTGGGGCGCTAATATTAATGTGTGTTGCGAGTACGCCCCCATCCGGACCTGATTTTGGTTGTAATTATGGATTTTCTATCTGTTTGTTTTCTTTGGGTGTTAGGTGGTGGGGGGTGTTCGTTCCTTTGTCTGATCATGCGATTGCGATAGGGGGTATGGCTGTGTCTTGGCTTGGGGTTTTTGGGAGGTATGGGGGTTGAGGTGTGATGGGGTTGGGGAGGTGGGCGGTAGCAGTTGCTCCTGTTCTAGGGGGTCGGACGTTATGTGGGGGGTGTGGGCTGCTGGTGCTGTGGGTGCTCGGGGTGAGGGAGGGGTTTGGATGGGGCGTCTGGGGGGTGGGGGGGTGTTGGGGGGGGGGGGGTGGGGGTCGGGGGGGGGGTTTGGGGGCGGGGGACAGGGGGGTGGGCTAGTTGCTTTCTTGACGGCAATGGGGAGGTGGAGGGGAAGCTGGTTTATATGGGAGGGAGGGAGGGAGCGAGAGAGAAGAGAGAGAGAGAGAGAGAGAGAGCGCAGAGGAGAGAGTGGACGCGAGCGAGGGAGCAGAGAGAGCTCAGCGAGAGGGGCGAGGCGCGCTCGCTAGCTGCTAGACGCCGCTCCTCTATCGCTCGGTAGCTGGACATTAGCTCTCTCGCTCTCTCTACTCTCTCTCTTTCTCTCGCTCTCACTCACTCAACTCTCTCTCATCTCTCCCTCTCTCTCTCTCCTCTCTCCTCGGCTCTCACTTTCCACTCCTCATCTCTCTCGCTCTCACTACTCACTCACTCCTCCTCCACTCACTCCTCCCTTTCCCACTCATCACTCTCTCTCTCACCCTTTTTCTCTGTCTCTGTCTCCTGTCTGTTTTCGTCCTGTTTTGGTCTGTCTTCCTCTCTCTCCTTTTTCCCCCCTCCCTAATAAAACTTATCTGGGCCCGGAGCAAGTAACGATTTAATTTTGTGAACCAATTTTTAATTACATGTTTTTTTTCCCCCGTTTGTTCAGAAAAATATGTTTATACTTTTACTTTTTGTCCTGTTTTTCTGGTTCTTATCTCATTCCAAATTCAGTCTGTAACAAATGAGCAGTACGGATTAGGGCTCGTACAACACTACAATGTATGTTCTGTGCAACATTATTCCTAATGTCGGGGTGCCCATGGGGCGTGGGTTTCCGGCCCCACATGTGATCTTCCTGCCCCCCTCTGCCCATGGAAAGACAGCCTGCCCCAGCACTGTTATCGTAGCCGCTTTGGGGACATTGACTACGGCCAAATGGACAATTCAGCCTCAAATCGTTTTCATCAGTGAGCCTGTAGCGTGTCAATGACGGGGGGCCTGGATGTCCCGTCTTTTGATCCCCCCCAAGTCCCAAAATGAAAAAAGCACGGGTCTGTGGTCCCCCTTTGCTTCTTTCCTTTCCTATTTTTCATTTCCCGTATCCCCTCCCAATCCATGGAAGATCCTCCTTCGCAAAAAAAGGGAAAAGGAGTTTGGTTCTTTTGCATTTATTACACTGGGCACGGAAATTTGAGGCATCCAACGGGTTTTTCATACTGTCCGTGTGTTTGGATGACTGGTGGGTGCCTTGAAGATTGTGTGGGGGCCGCTACGTTGCATGTATTTGACTGATGTGCCCCCCAAAACCAAAGTGGAGTGTTGGTTAGGCGTAGGGCGTGGACAACAGAGTATGGATGTTTAGCTTTTAACTGCTTGTTACGGGTGTTGCTGTCCATGGCTGTTTAATAAAAAGACCTAAAACCCCCTCAACGCCTTTTTCTTGGCCGCTCCCAGGCCCTTTTTTTTGCGACCAGTTGCATCCCAGGAGTGAGTAATAAGGTGGATTGGGGGAAGCATTCAACCGCCATGGATACTTTGGGATCCTAAAGCGTTTTCACCATGTGTTGTTTATGTGTTGAGTAGTAGGCCATGCAGAACAGGATCAACTTTTTGTCTGACCACTGCCAAGTAAGGACGATACAGCCATGAACATAAAATATTCTTGTCTGACTCATGCCAAATAAGGGGCCGAAACACATGAACTTAACTATTTCTTGCCGACTCATGCCAAGTAAGGGACCGTCAAAGTGAAATGAATATTTCTGCCCGATCCACTGCCAGTAGGACCGATACAAAAAAAAAGAAAATGAAAAAAGGATGGGTGGAATCCCCCAAAACACAAATTCGTGTTTTAGGCTGGAACTAGTTTTATCAACATAGAGGCAACATAAATAAAAAAAATACATCTGCATGAAATTTGACCTATGTTCTCTGTTCTAACTGTCCGTAGGCATTATCGGACCGTCTCCCTTCAAAAGAACTTTGACCTATAGTAGTTTCTTCTAGCCTTGGGCATTTTCCTTCTCAGGACCAGTCCCCCCTTAAATAAAATAGGCCATTACCCAAGGAGCGGGTCACAGCTTTACTAAAAAAGCTTAGTGACCTAGTTCTGAGCACCACAGCTGAGGTTGAAGTCTGTACTGACAAGCTACAGCTGACTAGTTCTGAGCACCACAGCTGGGGTATGAAGTCTGTACTGAACAAGCTACAGTTTTACTGTTCTGAGCACCACGCTGATTTTTGGGTCTGTATGAAAAAGCTACAGCTGACCTAGTTCTGGCACCAAGTGATGCTATGAGGTTGTACTGAACAAGCTACAGCTGACCCAGTTCTGAGCACCCCAGTTTATTGCTATGAGGTCTGTACGAACAAGCTACAGCTGACTTAGTTTCTGAGCCCACAGCTGTTTCTATGACGGGTCTGTACTGAACAAGCTTACAGTGACCTAGTTCTGTGCACCACAGCTGATGCTAATGGTGTTGTACCCGGAACAAGCTACAGCTGAACCTAGTTCTGAGCAAATCAGTGACGCTATGGCTGGGTCTGTACTGAACAAAGCTACAGCGACCTTAGTTCTGTGCACCACAGCTGACGCTATGAGGTCTGTACTGAAACAAGCTACTGCTGACCTAGTTCTTGAGCACCACAGCTGTATGCTTTGGGGTCTGTACTGAACAAGTACAGTGACTAGTTTTCTGAGCACCCACAGACTGGACGCTATGGGGTCTGTACATGACACGCTACCCGCTGAAACCGAGATTCTGTAGAACCACAGCTGATGCTATGAGGTCTGTACTGAAACAAGCTACAGATGACTAGGTTCTGAGCTACCACAGCTGATGGCTATGAGGTCTGGTACTGCAAACATGCTACAGATGCCTAGTTTGAGCACCCACAGCTGATGCTATGGGGTCTGTACCTGAACAAGCTACAGTGACCTAGTTCTGAAGCACCTCAGCTGATGCTTGGAGGTTTTGAGTGGATTATTTATTCCCTTTTACTGTCCAAGGTTCCAATGAGGAATCCTCCGCGCCTTCATGATTGTCTGTCACCTGCCAAGGGCGGCTCCAAGATCTGTTGCCAGTGGAGGGCCCCCTGATGCCCAATTTGGCCAATCATCTTTTCTCGTAAAAGTCATTTTTAAAGCGTTTTTTAAAGCCATCTGTGAGAGGAGTTTCCTCGCTTCACACACACAGACTACACACAAGACACACACAGACACACACAGACACAGACACCACACACACACACGCGCGCCGCGCGCGCGCGCGGCGGCGCGCGCCGCACACACACTCACACACACACACACAACCACACACACCACACACACACATCAATCAATCAAATTTGCTGTCTAAAATCGCTTTATGTGAATATGCGTTGACTTCTATTGAGTAGTAACAAATTTCACACGCCTACATTTAATACACATCCAGGAATCTTCCATCCAAATTCCTCTCCTAAACACACCTACACTCAAACGCGGTACTGTAATGCACACAGACACAGACACACATACTCACGCACGCACACAGATCCCACAAGCCCCCAGCCGCGCCGACGCCCACGGACCGCACCCGCCGCCGCCCGGAACACGCCCGACCACGGCGCACGCGACCGCGACACGCGCCGCCGCGCCCCGACACGCCGAACGCCGCGCACGCGACGAACGCGGAACGCCGCGGACACGTACGCGCGGCGCCCCGCGGACGCGGCGCGCCCGCCACGGACACGCCCGCGCGCGCGCACGCCGCCACGCACGCCGCGCGCACGACGCGCGGCCGCGCCGACCGCCCCGCAGCCGCACCCCGAACCCGCGGCGCGACGCCGCTGACACACGGCGACGCGACCGCCGGCCCGACGACGCGGCCGCCGCGCCGCGACCACCGCGCCGCACGCGAACACACATACAACCGCCCGCGCAACCCAGCGCCGCGCACACACCGCGACGGAACGAACCGACCGAACGCAACACAACGCGCCCGCGCACCACGCCCGCGCGCGCACGCTCGCGACGACCGCATCTACGCCGGCGCCGCGCGTCACGCGACGAACACATCGCGAACGCCGCGCGCCCGCCCCCGCGCGGGCCAACGCCGGCGCCGACACGAACGGCGACCCGAACAAACACCGTCGGCCGCGGCCCGGCGCCGCGACACCGCGCGCACGGCCGGCGGCACGAGCGCACCGCGCGCACCGACGCGACGCGCGACGACCCGACCGGCGCCGAACACGCGGCGCCGCGTCGCGGCGCGACGCGGCCCGCGCCGCGCCGCACGCCGCGCGCGCCGACAACTGCGCGGGCGGCAACGCGCGCCGGCGCCGCGCGCGCAAACGCGCCGACACGCGCGCCCCCGACGCGCCAACGAACGCGGCGCGCCCGCGCGACGCCGCGACACGGCAACCCCGCGCGCACGCGCGCCGACCCGCGCCACAACCCCGACGCGCCGCGCGGCCCCCGCGCACGACCGGCGGTAAACGCCGGGCACGCGCCGCACGCGCTGGACCCGCGCAACCCACGCGCACCGCGCGCGCACACCACCGCGGACGCGGCGAAAAACGCCTCGCGTGCACACCCGCGCGCGCGGCGCCGCGCGCACACCCGCGCCACCGCGCAACGCGCGAACGGCAACGGCGCGCCAAACATCGCCCCGCCACACGCGCGCGACGCGACGAACACCGCGAACGACAGCCGCAACGGCCGACAACCCCCGCGACGCCGCGCCGCGCGCACAAACAGCCGGGCCGCGCCAACGCGCAGACGAACGCGCGGCCGGACCGCGACGCCACGCGCACCCGCCCCCAACGCCCCGCCGCGCGCCGAGCGCGCGCGCGCGCGCACCGCGCACCGCCGCGCGACCCGACGCGCGCGCGCCGCCGCACGCCGACCGGCGCGCTCGCGGCGGCGCGCGCACGGTACGACCAGCGCGGCTCGGCACTCGCGCGCCTCACAGACTCGCTCGAATGACGTCGCACGCACACTCTAACTTACACCGATATCTCTAACAATCTCTATCTCTCTATATAACTCTCTATATATAATATTTTTACAATCTATATACTCTATCAATCTACTCTATATCTATAATCTGTCTATATCGCTCTCTATCGCGCGCGCGAGGCGCGGGCGGTCGGTCTGTCTGTCTGTCGGGCTCTCTCTCTCTTCTCTCGCGCTCGAGGTCGCGTGCAACTACACACACACCTCACACACACTCAAACACACACCACTCATCACACACACACACACATTGCCGCATATTACAAGCATGACACACGCGCGCGCGCGCCACACACACACGCCACCACACTCACAAGAACACATCAACACTCACACAAAATCTCACTCACTATAACACACATTACAATACAATACTCACTTCTAAATCACTCTAACAAACTAAAAACTCTACACACACTCTATGCCTGTCTGTCTGGTTTATCTCTCTCTCTCTCTAATCTCTCTCTCTCTCTTCACAAACAAACCACCACATACAAACCATACACAATACATCTAACCTGGTCTGTTGCTCCTCCCACCCTATCCCCTATCTCTTTTATCTTCTCTCTCTCTCTCTTCATCTTAAACACAAATCAAAAAACACAA
>JAMYXO010001839.1:17500-20000 GCA_033310375.1 Conus canariensis | reverse complement strand
TCACATGCATACACACATATACACACGCAGATAAGCACGCACGCACACGCAGTCAAAAATATATGAAATTCGACCATCCACTTTATCATATGATATATAAACATTCATTTTTATCTTCATCATATTAATGGATTATGCATCATTGTGGGTTTCTTTTCGCAATTTCTGAGCCTCTGCTATAAATTTCGCAACTGATTTGATAATCATTTCGTCATTTGAAAGTAAACAGATGTAACATTATGAGTCTGAGCTGGATCCGTATGAAAAAAATCACATTTGTTCCGTAATGTTACATATCCTGTACAATGGAATAAGAAATGTTTTTCATCCTCAACATCATAACCACACATAGGGCATGAAGATTCCGAGGAAGCCCCAGGCAAATACCATCTTTTCTTTGTATTAAATCCGAAAGTTCTGAATCGCAATCGAGCAAAATTAATCCTATGCCATTTGTCTGATATAATATATAGATAATTTTCAGCTTGAAAGACATTTTTAAATGAAGAAAACCAACTGTATTTTTCATTGTTCTCAATAGCCGAATGCCAGTTTTGTTTGTACGAACATATCAGTCTGTCTTTAAACTCTGAAATAAATTGTCTATCATTTCCAACTCCCTGTGACATCCATACAATACCAAAACCATTTACAGACAATACTTTTTTTTACTTGATAGGCCCAATTCTCTTTACCAGTCTCGAGTTGAATTACCATCATGTCGTATGCTTGTTTGCACAATCGAGACTGAGGCAGTTTTATAATTTTTAGCCAGTATTTTATGCACTTGACAACAGATCTTATGTACAAAGGATATCGGCCGGTTTCTCCATATAGCATAGTATTAGAAGCATATAAAGGTAAATGAAGAAAACGTTTTATAGCATATGTATGCACTCTTTCCATTATCTGATTAGAGTACAAACCCCCCATATTTCAGCAGCATAAGTAAGAATAGGTTCTATTTGGGCATCAAATAATTTCCAAAATAGATTACAATCAATAGTATTTAGCTTTTTTAATGACTTCAAAATTTCAATTACACCCTTTCTACCCTTTCTGCTTCCCTCTTCCCAAGCAAAATTCAAACTTAATCTTGTTGAAAATATCATTCCTAGGTATTTGTAAGAATTGACAACTTTTATTTCTTCATTTCCATAGAACCATTTTTCATGCACTGAAAGGTGTCCACCATTTCTAAATACAATAATATTAGTTTTATCTAAATTACCAGTTAATCCTAAACGATCTGTTTCTTCTTTTAGTGACTTTAGTTGGTTTTGGAGACCTATAACTGTTTGAGACATTAGAATAACATCGTCAGCAAAAAGAAGCAAAAATATCTCAACAGCTCCTGAGATTAATTGAATATCGTGCTTTCCTTTTTTGATATTTCAATTGCTAACTCATTAATAAAAAAAAAAAACAATTGTGGGCTCAAAAGGCAGCCTTGTTTTACACCCTTTGAACAGTCAAAATAATTAGAATATTCACTCTTTGCACACACACATGCCAGCACAGAATTATACATACCACGAATAGCCAAATAAAGTTTTCTATTCACTCCACTTTTACGCAACACGTTCCAAAGAGTATTACGATTCACAGAGTCGAAAGCCTTCCTGAAGTCAACAAAGGCTATATAGAGTTTAGAATTGCTCAATAAATATTTCTGTACAAGTGAATATAGTGTATATATATGGTCAATAGTACTATAATTGGCTCTGAAACCTGCTTGTTCTTCTAATATTTTTCCTTCATTTTCAGCCCATTTTGATAATTATTTGTTCAAGATATGAGTATACACTTTACTAATGGTGCTAGTGAGTGCTATACCACGATAATTATCTGGATTACTGGAATCACCTTTTTTGTAAATTGGAATAATAATAGATTTAGCCCATTCTAAAGGAAAATTGCCGTGTTCAAAAAGCTCATTAAATAAGCGAAGAAGAAAATCAATTATGATAGAATTTGCTTCTTTTAACATTTCTCCAACAATTCTGTCGGGTCCAGCACTTTTCCCTGTCCTTAAATGTCTGATACCATCCATTACTTCTTCTCTAGAAATGGTGTTATTGAACAATGGCACAGATTCATCCTCATCATCCAGTGAAATGTCTTCTTCCAGAGGTACAGTATTATCTGAGTCATTGAAAACATGAAAAAAGTGTTCATACCATTGTTGGATGGAGACTTTTCTTATTAACAGATCTTATTACTGACCAAAATGTTTTAGAATCGTTTATGGATTCTCTTAATTTCTTTAGTCTATTTTCCTCAAATTCTAATTGCTTAGTTTCTCTCAGTTTGATGTATTCTTTTCGTGATACTGCATATTCTACTCTTTTTTCGCTTTTATCACTAGCTGTTTTACATCTCTGAAATCTTTTTAGCAGCCTTTTTACTTCTGCTTTCTTTCTCTCACATTCAGCATCAAACCAGTCATTACTTTTTATTCGAACTTGACCTACCGTGCGGACCATACATGCAGCAGCTC
>JAMYXO010001839.1:7500-12500 GCA_033310375.1 Conus canariensis | reverse complement strand
AATTTCCCTTTCAAAAACGACTTTAAAAGATCTATAGCTTGCATATCTTTCCTTATCTCTAATTGCTCCGGTCCACTCTTGTATAAACATATCAATTAATCTCTGCTTGAATATGCCTAAAAACCAACGAACATTGTCGACATCCTGTTGTAACCATACCAAGTTGAAACCAGTCTCACATAACAATTCTCTTATATCTGTTACCCAGCATTTTTTACCTTTCTGATCAAGGATTACCTGCATACTATATGCTTGCCGCGGTAATCTGTTCTGTTCCATACTAATCAGTTTGAACCAATATCGAATAGCGCTTACGTAGGAGTTAATAAAGAGGGGGTATCTCCCCAGTTCCCCGTATACCATTTTGTTTGGGGTCTTGAGTGGAACTCCCAGAAAACGCTTGCATGCTAGTAAGTGAACTCTCTCCAAGCCATCTAAACGATGTACCCCCCACACTTCAGATGAATATAATAAACTGGATTTGATTTTGGCGTCAAACACCTTAAAATAAATATGATAACTGATATCCTTGTTCTTCTGGAAGGCTCTTATCAAAGTAATTAATGCCTTTTTCCCCTTAGTAATTAGGTGTTCCGTACCAAGTCTTGGACTAAGTTTTGTTGAAAAGACAAACCCCAAATAGCAATAAGTGTTGACAACTTCCAACTTGGTGTTGTCGAAAAACCATTGTTCATTTTTACCAAGAAATCCTCCTTTTCTGAACACCATTACTTTTGTCTTATCTATATTAACATCTAATTTCATATTTGTACAACATGTTTGCAGTATATTTAATTGGTTTTGAAGTCCGACTGGAGTTGTAGACAACAAAACCACATCGTCTGCAAAGAGCAGAATGAATAATTCTATGATATCGGGTAACAATTGAACACTATGTCTACCTGTCTCATTCATATGAGTTGCCAACTGATTGATAAAGATTTCAAACAGTGTTGGGCTTAGAACACATCCTTGACGGACCCCCTTGGGGCAACTGAAATAGTCAGAGTACGTATAATTTGACCTTACACAAGATATTAGAGAGTTATACATAGCTTGAAGCGCACAGAAGAATTTTCCTTTGATACCCTGATTTCTAATACACTGTAAAAGCTTATCATGTCTTACGGAGTCAAAGGCTTTTTTAAAGTCGACAAATGCCACATATAGTTTTTTTCCACGCTGAGTCAAGCATTTCTGCACCACAGAATACAGACAAAAAATTTGGTCAATCGTAGAATATTTTTTACGGAAGCCAGCTTGACTCTCAGAAATCATATTATTAGCTTCAAGCCATGCGTAGAGACACTTATTCAATATAGAGCTGTAACTTTAGAAATTGTGCTTAATAGTGACACTCCTCTGTAATTATCAACTTTGTTAATATCCCCCTTTTTATGAATAGGAATCACTATGGCCTTAGCCCATTCTTTCGGATAACTACCTTTTTTAAATATGATATTGAATAACTTCTTCAGAAAAGGAATAATAATTTCTCTTCCAGCCTTTAGCATTTCTGGAAGCACACCATCTGAACCGCAAGCCTTACTTAACTTTAGTTTGTTCACCGCATATGTTACTTCACTTTGAGATATTTCAGAGTTCAGTTCATGTTCTTCATGCTCATTTAAATCAACATTATCGAAGTTATCATTTTCATCATAGCCATCGTCTATCGAAAATACACTCTGAAAGTGATTGTACCATTCGCCTATTGTAATGTTGTTCATACATTTTGACTTTTGTTTCCCATACCCCATTGCAGATAACTGTTTCCAAAACTTGGAGGAATCTGAAATACTTGATGAGAGCATTTCAGCCTGTTTTCGTTTAAAATCTCTTTTTTTGAATTTCAATAAATTCTTATACTTTTTCTTTGCTTGCACATACTCCACACGATCTTCTTCTTTCCTACTATTTCTGAAAATCCTAAGTGTTTTCCTACTGTACTTCTTTGCTTGTCGACATTCATCATCAAACCACTCTGCTGACTTTGGAAGAGAATTTGGATAAACTTTCTTTAGCATTGGACTGCTAGCAGACAATAAAGACTTAACAAAAATATCTAATGCACCATCAACATCATTTTCTACTAGGGAAAAAGCCCTTTGTATATTAGCTCTCGTGTCAGCTTTTCCCAAATTTTCAAGGAAAGTGAGAGCACCTTCTTCGTCCCATACATGCTTTTCAATAAACCAGTTGGAATCAATTTCCCGTTTGACATAATTGCAGGAAAATGCCAATGGGATAGAAAGAACAACTGGTAAGTGGTCTGATTCAGCAGAATCTTCAACAATGAGAGACATATTGTTCAAAACCCCAAGCAAAATAGGAGACATAACAAAATAATCGACAGTGCTACACCCTGAGCTGGATATAAAAGTGTAGCTACCGTCAAAACTTTGTTCTGATAGGCCGTTTAAGATCACAATGTCCAGAGAACTGCACAGTTCTAACAACTGTTCACCAAACATATTTAGAGCCTCATCCTGTGATACTCTACCATACGGTGACTGACCATAGCTTTCATCATCCAAGTTTTCATCAATGTCAATACCAGCATTATTTTTCGACGCTGTTCTTGCATTTAAGTCCCCGCATAACAGAATATGAAAATCGGACAACTCATATAAATCAAGAATACATTGCTCGAGAGACTCAATACCAAATCCATTGTTGCGGATTCCCCAGACAGTGGAGTCTATTGGGGGCATATAAGTACAGATCCAAAATGTGTTCTTGTCAGTATTGAATAGTTTCCTGTCAATGTCAAGAACAATCAAATTTTCAGCTTTATAATCCACCTGCTTGACAAAATTTGAAAACGTCTTCCTAACTAAAACAACGACACCACCCGAATTCCTTCCTTGGTGGGATAGTTTGCTTGCTTTAGAGTTATAAATAACGTAGTCAGAAAAAAGTGTGGACTCAAAATTCTCGCCAATGAAAGTTTCAGTGAAACAAACAAAATCGTGGGATTTAATATATTGAACAAATTCGTTATTTTCTAATTTAGACAACAGACCATTTACATTAAAATTTAGAAACTTTGCATTACCCCTCTTTACATTAAACATACAGCGATGTTTACCTTTCTCTTTATGTTCTTCCTCACTCTTTGTACTCTGGCATCTTCTGCTTGTTTCATTTCTAGTATGCTCATTGGTCCGGCCGATGTCCTATTTGGAGGGCGATTTGCGCTGGGTTCGGGTCCTTGTACGCCCTCTTTCCTGATCACTATGACTGCCTTCTCTGGTCTGCACGCGTTTAAAACTGTCCACAATACTGTTCTGGCTGTTGTCTCTGGCGCTGGAAGCCCTTTTCTTAAAACACTGTTTTGCAGATGACTTTTTATTCTGCTTCTCATTCTGTTGACTGGTTCTGGAAGCTGCCTTTTTCCCGGAATTGGCAGAAGGGGTGTCTGAGTGCTGATCTGAGTTTCCTTCTGGGGAAGGGCTGTACTGGGACTGTGTGTCCTGTGTTGCACGTGATTCTGATGGGCCTGTCTCCGGAAGTTTGCTCCCCGTATCCTCCAGATCCTCATCTTCAGCTTGATTACTCCTTGTTTCGCCCAGATCATTTTCTTCATTCGTCTTCTTCATTGCCATTTCTCCGGCAACTGCATCACTTTGTCCAGTGTCTGAAGCTTTGCAAACCTGTACAGAGGCACTGCTCACTGAGGTGATAAGTGGATCCTCCACAGCTTCATCATTCTGCAATTCAATGCTGTCTGTGGTGTGCACACAAATTTCCAACACGTCTTCACTTTCATGGACGGCTCTTCCGCTGTGGAGATTTTCTTTGTCTTGCTTGCTGTGCCCATTGACTTGGTCCCTGCTTTTGTCAGTAACATGACTTCTATGACCATGAAATATGTCGCGTTCTTGCCGATGACGACTGCCTCCATGGTCTCTGGACCAGGGTCTGTTGAAGGCTCTTGAATCCCCATCCTGGCCCGAGAGTCGTTGTACAGCTCCACTGTATGAAGACCGGCCTGGAGCCACAGGTATTGTAGAATGCCTGGGGGTTTCATCCGGAAATCTTTGCTTGCTGGAAGTTTGTTGCTGCTGTCTAGGCAAAGGTTTCAAATTCCTACCTTCATCTTGTCTGAACCTTCTTCTTTCCTCTGATTCCTGGTTGTTACCGGGTCCTGGTCTGTAGTCTTCGTTGTTGAAACTGGGGTTGTAGCGATGTCTGCCTGGTATCCCCAACACAGGTTTTCTCCGGTTTTCTTGTCTCCCATCATCTTGCACCTTCTTGTGGTAGTCACGTCCAGGGTGTTGCAGCTGTGGCCAATCTTCACTTGACAAGAAGTTTTGGTCATCTTCTGTGTTTTGATAACTGTAAGACTGGTGACTGTGTGAAAACGGGTACCTTCTGTAAACTAGCTGTCTGTCTTTCACATGCAGCCTTCCGTTGTAAAAATAGGCTGTTTTTCCCTGGTCTCTATGGAAATTCAACTGTTCTTGCTGTCTTGTTGTGATGTCCGTTGTCACTCTGATGTTGTTTCGCCTGAGTTCATCACGAAGTTTTCTGTTCTTGAGAATGTACATCTTGTCTCTCCAGTGGGAGAACTGTACTAAGAGTGGGCGTGGTTTGTTGCTCTGATGAGGGCTTCCCAGTCTGAAAGCACGTTCGATGTCAGATAGACCCCACTCATGTTCACCAGAATGAAAGTTCAGAATATCTGTCACCAGATCCTCGCAGGACAGCTCATTTCTTTTTTCTGTTTCATCAATGCCCAAGAATTTTATATTGCATTTTTTCGACTCGATCTCAAGAGCCTCTGTTTTTTCTTCCAAGCGGTCAAGTGGATCAAAAATGTTGTCCCTATCTTCCCGTAACTCTGTTATTTCTTCCCTGTTTTCTTCCACTTTTGATTTCAGTTGAACCAATTCTGAATTTAAGCGGCGTAAGATTTGTTCTTGCCCTTGGAATTTTTCTTCAATCAGCCGGCTCAGTTGTGATGAGTGAAGATGAAAGCTCTGCATGATTTGCGC
>JAMYXO010001838.1:0-26996 GCA_033310375.1 Conus canariensis | reverse complement strand
TGGATTAAGTTGATTCAATGGAGAGTTACAGTGTATTCCACGTAAAGCATTGATATGTTGTCTGACCTGGATGCAAGAGGTAAGAAAAAAACTGGGCCACAAATGTTCGATTATGCTTGTTTAAATATGGATTTGGTTTTGTTTGGACTAGTCAAGGTGTCGGCAGTGTTCATGATTTTATTTTGTTGCTTCCGACAAATGCTTAATACTGTTCGGTGGCAAACCTGGTCCGATCATAATCCAAACTAGTGATAGGATTCACCTTGTTTAGAACTTATTGCAGTGATCACAGTTTAAAAACCTTACTTACATTTTGATATTGATAAGCATCTGAAAGATATTACAACTAGATTTAGGTAGGGGATCTCTGGTGGCAGTACATCGGATATCGATATAAATTGTTTATGTCTAATGACCTCAGTTGTCCGTTATGCACTGAGAGCAAGAAAACGAGGTGCATTTTGTTCTCTGTTGCCCAGCACTTGGACATATACGTGAAAGCTAATTAAGCCCAAATATTATAGACCATCCTTCACTATTCAAATTGGTGTCTGTTGATTCATCGGGACCTATACCCGAAGATGTACGTAACCTTTCTTTTGTTTCTGTAATAAAGGATTTAAACTAAGAGGTGTTATGACTGACTGAAGTTGTACATGGATTACAATTAATTTCATCTTCAGTTTTAATCTGAATCTGTTGTTTATCCTCATTCCAGTTAAATGTTACATTCCCCTTCATGACTGGGCTGAGGCCTAATATGGATTAAATCATCTTGAGTCTTGAGTCCTTGAGTGTACCTTAGTACTTGAACGAGTGCTCCGTGCGACCTGTCGAAGAGGAGAATCCCGTCAAAAATAATTGCCTGATAATGAAATTCATACAGGTTAGTACCACATTTGCTGATTTAATCATTTTATGTTGGGAGACTTACAGAACAAAGCAGTTTGCATTTCTGCTGATCAGAAAAGAGAAAAAGAGTAAAAAGGTGTAAGTATTAGCAGTAAAAAACGCACATGTATGTAACGTCGATCTCTCCTCTCTCTCATCTCTCTCTCTCTCTCTGTCTCTGTCTCTCTCTCTCTCTCACTCTCTCTCTCTCTGTGTCTGTCTGTCTGTCTGTCTGTCTGTCTGTCTGTCTCTCTCTCTCTCTCTCTCTCTCTCTCTCTCTCTCTCTCTCTCTCTGTCCGTTTCTGTCTCTGTCTGTCTGTCTCTCTCTGTCTATTCTCCACTAGACTAATAAATGCAAAGTGTGTTTATCTCTCTAAATTCGAAATTAAATCTGGTGGAACATCTCTGAGCCTTTATGGAGTCTACCGTAAAGTGCCACAGTGAATGCCATGTTGCTCCCAGCATTTCATGAAGTACGTGTTTCATAGTTTGTGACCCGTTGCACAAAAGGCGCCGAGGAGGCTGCTCGACCTGAAAAAGATACGATCGTGTGATAAGGAAGTGACACGCGTGTAATCGGCACAGAAATGTTTCCTTTTCAAAGGCCACTGAGGCAGTTTTTTTTCAGATTTGAACAGACATGACAAGGTTAAATATCCGTTTGAGCGTTCCATCCTTTTTGCTGCAGAGAGAGAGAGAGACAGAGAGAGAGAGAAGAGAGAGAGAGAGAGAGAGAGAGAGAGAGAGAGAGAGGGAGAGACAGACAGACAGATAGACAGGCAGACAGATATGGGCCGGAATAGAACGCTGGGTTGAAGGTTGAAGGTTCGAATCATCGCCAGGCCGTTTTGGTGCAGGGAGATAATCCCCTTGGAATTAACATCGGTTCTGACTCAATTTCCAGTACATTCTCCGAATGAGACTATACACTGAGGTTCCGTGAGCGTGAACGCACGCATAACGTCTCGCACAACATGCAACCACATCACCAACTTTCGGAAAAAAAGGCCAGTTCGGGCGTTACTCATTGCGTGAAAAAATGGGAAGAATAAAGGAAGAAAAGTGAATGAGTGATACTGATTGAATTACTCGGTAAACGACTGCATGTCGCGCCAGCAGGCAGCTCTTTAGTCGGCTCCACTACGGTAGGCAGCTCGTTGAGTACACGAGAGCGTGGATCCGTTTCAGTTTCATCACGAAGGGGTCACTGCCTGCGGACTAGTCCATATACGCAACACCACATCCGCTAAGTTTCGAGACCACATTGCCCATGATTCAAAGCCGATGGATAAATGAATTAATGACAAAGATGAGATAATTTAGATGAGCATAGATCATTAAGAGCTTAGGGATTGGTCTTTGACCAAGGACAGACGCTGTACAAGTACTCTTAATAATAATAATAATGATAATAATAATAATAGTAGTAATAATAATAATAAATATAATAATAATAAACAATATAATAATAGTAATGATAATAATCATAGTAGTAATAATTTTCTAAAACACGAAGTTTAAATCAACGTATAATAAATTCCAGATGTCTTTCGATATTCATCAAAAGATCATCAACTAAATCTGTACAACTATCAACATCGTATGTATTGAACCGAGCATTGACTCAGTCAGTGTAGGTCAACCAGTTTTGCTATCAGCAGTCTGAATCGTTGGCAACATGTTTGTACAAACAAATTCTTCTCCAGCTCACTAATTCATCCGCGCAAACCCGCTCCTACTCACGCAGACACATCAAGACACTGCATTGTGCATAATTGAATTTGACTATTACACTTTACATAGCAATTACTCTTTGTTCATTGCTAAGAAACTTCAGACGATTGTTGAAACATCAAATTGGAGGTCTTATATAAAAAGATAACAGAGATAGAGAGACAGAGACAAAGACAGAGACAGACAGAGACAGAGACTGCTGATTGAGAATGTCATTTCGAAAGCAAAACTGTATTTTTTCATGCAAGCACACGTGTGCGAAATCTGCATGGTGTATATGAGTGAGTGCGTGACAGTTCAGTTCAGTAGTTTTATTTAACGTCTTTTCATCGCAAGATGATCTTAGACCTTTAAACTGCAATGTACATTCCATTGTACTACCAGCACCCCCCCCCCCAAAAAAAAAAAAAAAAAAAAAAAAATCTCAAATGGCTTTTTTCACAATAGTTTTGCAACTGTGGACTGAGCAATAACCAAAGCAATATCAAAAAAGCAAGGAGGTCAGAATTATTTATAAAAATATTCTTCTCCTTATAAGGAAAAGATGCTCCCAGGATTCACCGAAAGGGGGAGAGAATGATGAATCCATCGGTGCTCAACCAATCATGACTGCAAATCCCAAACGGACTATGAACATGGACCAAATGGAATATCCATGTGTCTGTGGAAAGCGTTTCGCTACCACCCGTGGCATGAAGATCCACAGAACAAAGATGGGATGTGTGAAGACTCATCTGAATGAGCAGCAGCGCACTGCATCAGCAGATAAGACGTCGGAAGACCAAGGCCAGGATTTAAACCACAGTGCCAAGGACATCCACGCTGTTGGTTCGGATGAGGAATTTGCACAGGCCCTCGATGCCAGGCGCCTGAAACTCAACCTGCCACGAGCAAACGAAACTGAAGATTGGGAGAAACTGGATGCAAAAATCGTCCAAAGACTCTTTGCACTGATAGGGAAAAGCACCCTGGAACACAAACTAGCCACATATGGGGACATTGTGTATGCCACATGTAGAGACGCCTATGGAGCAACACTACCCAAAGAGAAAACACCTCCAAAGAAATCCAGACGCCAAGAAAAGATGGACAAGATCAGGGTCCAAAAGAAAAACCTCAAGATGCAAATGAAGACCGCACTGCCAGCTGAAAAACAAGGCGTGGAAAAACTGTGGAAAGACCTGAAAGAAAAACACAGCGCCCTCAGCAAAGCGGAATCTGCGAGGAAGAGGAAGAGCAAAAAGAAGAAGACACAAGAGCGCTTCTTCAGAGACCCCTTCCAGTTTGCCAGAACACTGTTTGAGCAGCCAAAATCTGGGACCCTAAGTGTGGACAAAGGAGTTCTTGAGCAGCATCTGAGGAAAACATACTCTGACCCACAGAGCAAAGCACCACTCGACATTCAAGGTCTGGTGTGGCCAACCAACCCTGAGGAACAGTTCAATGGCAAGCCTCCAACGTTGGCGGAAATCAAGAAGGTGGTCGACAAAGCCAGAGCCAAATCATCACCAGGGCCAAACGGAATACCTTACCAGCTTTACAAGAAATGTCCCAAGGTGCTGGAGTGGCTCCACAGGCTGCTGCGATCGGCTTGGAGAAACCAGAAGATCAGCGGCCAGTGGATGACGGCAGATGGTGTGTACATCCCCAAAGAGCAAAACTCAAGTGACATTAGCCAGTTCAGGCCAATATCACTACTGAACGTCGAAGGGAAAATCTTCTTCTCTGTCATGGCAGCAAGGCTGACCAAGTACCTGATGGAAAACAAGTACTTGGATGTGTCAGTCCAGAAAGGTGGCATCCAAGGCGTGGCGGGCTGTGTAGAACACGCCACAATGATCTGGGACGCAATCCAAAAAGCAAAAACAGAAAAGAGAGACCTGGACGTAGTGTGGCTTGATCTGGCAAACGCATATGGATCTGTGCCCCATGAGATGATACAGTTGGCTCTTGAGATGTACCATGTGCCAAATAACATCCGCGACATGCTCAAGAAGTACTTCAATGGCTTCTCAATGCGGTTCTCTACCAAGGAGTACACAACAGACTGGATCAACTTGGAAGTGGGTATTGCAATGGGCTGTGCAATTTCCCCAATACTGTTCGTGCTGGCAATGGAACTCATCTTGAAAGCAGCAACAAACAACGCGAGACAAACAGACCTTGGCGATGGATACAAGATGCCTCCTCTCAAGGCCTTCATGGATGACACTACAGTGATTTCATCCAGAGAAGACGAGACACGTCATGTGCTGGAGAGGCTGGACGACATAGTTGCCTCATCCAGAATGAAGTTCAAGCCAAAGAAATCACGGAGTCTCTCACTGAGGAAAGGAAAAGTGGCCGGATCTGTGGTCTTCAGTGTTGCCAACCAGGCCATTCCAACAGTCACAGAAGAACCAGTCAAGAGCCTTGGAAGATGGTATGATGATACGCTGAAAGACACACAAAGAGCAAAAGAAACCAAGCAGATGGCGGAGGAAGGCTTGGAGACCATTGACCAGTGTGGGCTCCCTGGCAAATACAAGGTCTGGTGTCTGCAGTTCATGCTGATACCAAAGCTCCTATGGCCTCTGATGATATACGACATCTGCACCAGCATAGTGGAGGCAATGGAAGCCAAAATCAACAAGTTCACAAGGAAATGGCTTGGTGTCCCACCCTGTCTGACTGACATAGCGCTGTACTGTCGCCAAGCAAAGCTGAAACTACCCCTGAAATCCATCCTGGAGGAATACAAAGCAGGGAAGATCAGACTTCAAAGCATGCTGGAGGACTCAGGAGACAAGGTGGTAGAAGCAATTAAGCCCCAGCTGAAGACAGGCAGAAAATGGAAAGTTCAAGAGGCGATGGATTCTGCAAAAGAAAGTCTCAAGATCAGAGAAATAACAGGACACACACAGACCAACAGACAGGGACTGGGGGTGACCAAAACTGAATGGTGGTCAAAGGCCAAAGGAAAAGCCAAAAGAGACATGATGATTCAGGAGATGAGAAAAGAAGAAGACCAAAAAAGACTCCAAAAAGCAGTCCAGCAGAGCCAGCAAGGGCAATGGACAACGTGGGAGAATGCACTCCAAAGAAGTCTCACTTGGAATGACATTTGGCACATGGCCCCTCTCAGGATCAGCTTCATTCTCAGATCTGCATATGACCTTCTGCCCTCAAATGCAAACCTGGTGAAGTGGGGGAAAACAGACGATCCTGCATGCCCCCTCTGCCATGAAAAACAAACAGTGGAGCATGTCCTAAGCTCATGTAAAGTAGCCCTGGCTCAAGGAAGGTACACATGGAGGCACAACCAAGTGCTCAAAGAAATTGTACAAGTAGTCTGGGCTAGTACCAACACCACAAAAGGGAAAATCAGGACTCCAAAAGCACCCGCAACATTCTTCACGGCAGGAGGCAGCAAATCATGGCCAAGAACAACAGTGCCACTCGAAACATGCAGGCAGAGTCTGCTGGACGGGGCAGATGACTGGGAGTGCACTGCAGACCTCCCAGAATGGAAGAGTCACCCAGAGATCATCAGCAAGAGGGCATGAGACCAGACATAGTAGTCCACTCTAAGTCAACCAAGCAGCTGATCATGATCGAGCTCACGGTGCCATATGAGAACAGAATGGAGGCAGCTCAAATCTACAAGACTGAAAAGTATGCTGATCTGGCAAACAGCCTGAGGAGAGAAGGCTATCAGGTCAAAGTCCTCACTGCAGAAATTGGAGCTAGGGGGTTTGTAGGAACGTCTGCATACAGCCTCATGAAACAGCTCTCAGTTGCAGGGAAGGAAAAAACCAGAGCCCTGAAAGCAATGGCAGAAGCGGCAGAGAGGTGTTCAAGCTGGATCTGGTCAAGGAGGAACAAAAGTGAACTTCATAAGGCTTAATTTCCCTACAAATATCAGGTGTCCCTGTGGCTCAGTGGTTAAAGCGCGAGTCATTAAGTGGAAAATGAGCATGTCCAGAGGGTCATGGGTTCGAATCCCAGCCATGGCTCGTCCCAAGATGGGAAAAAAAGGGGCAGCAGAGGGACATCCGGAGTCATGAACCGGGTGTGGCCCAACCCCCCTAGAGTGTCAGGAGATAAGGGCCGAAACACTTGCTTGAAGGGGGCTTCTCTTCTGAGGACTCTCTGCTGCCACGCTCTCCACGAGTTTCTTTCTACTGTGGTTAGTATAGGGCATTCAAATAAAAGATGACGAATTGAGATATTCTCCTGACATATACACGCTATACCTCGTGAATATTTTGTATTCCATGTATTTAACCGTAATTTATGAATTAATCTGGCTAGATACCTTGGACATGATGGCAGGACGAATAAATTCTCATTAAGATGTTTCTTCCGCATATTCTTTTCCAATCGCTGGATCAATTCATGCGGAGAAAAAACTAAGACTTTGTTGAAGGGTGTTTCAAAAATTGTACAGGCTCCCTGTTTTGCCAATTTGTCTGCTAATTCATTCCCTTTTAAGCGTGACAGTGTGTGCGTGTGTGTGTGTGTGTGTGTGTGTGTGTGTGTGTGTGTGTGTGTGTGTGTGTGTGTGGAGAGGGAGAGAGAGAGAGAGAGAGAGAGAGAGAGCGCCTGTGCGCGCGCTTGTGTGCGTGCGTGTAAGAGAGCATCAGACAGAAGGGGAAAAGGAGAGTGAGTACATGCACGAGCGCGCGCGCTCATGTGTGTGTGTGTGTTGTGTGTGTGTGTGTGTGTGTGTGTGTGTGTGTGTGTGTGTGTGCGTGCGTGCGTGCGTGGTTGCGTGTGTGTGTGTGTGTGTGTTGTGTGTGTGTGTTGTGTGTGTGTAGTGTGTGCGCGCTCGCGTGCGTGCGTGTGTGTGTGTGTGTGTGTGTGTGTGTGTGGTGTGTGTGTGTGTGTGTGTGTGTGTGAGCGTATGTGCTCGCGCGCGCGCGCATGCGTGTGTGTGTGTGTGAGTGCGCACCCACACGTACACACCCACACCCACACCCACACGTACACGCGCGCGCGCGCGCGCGCACACACACACACACACACACACACACACACACACACACACGCACACGCGCGCACACACACACACATACACACACATACACACACACGTGCGTGAGGAGTATCAAAGAAGAAAACCCTGATCTGGCCATCATAATCAGTAAGATGGCTCCTACATCGGACCCCGACCTCAATATCAAAGGGGACTTGTACAACGCACTTTTGGTGTCAGAGCTGAATGATGACAAAAACATCACCTTCATCACTCACTCCAACCTACAAGCCGCCCGCTTTAACCTCCGTGATGGGCTACATCCCACTGCTAGAGGAGCCAGCATCCTAGCGGGCAATATTGGCCGGCATCTGAGGAACCTCTTTTGGGAACGGCCCCGGAAGACAGCGCGACGTCCCCGGTACCTGCGCCCCACACCCTTCCGTGAGGATTCCTTCTACCGCTCTGCCTGGTCCAACAGGTTCAATGTCTTATACAACTGGTGACATTTTTTGTTGTTTTTGTTCGGAACGAATGTAGCATACCAGCTTACGTCTGTGTGTAGCTAAGCTCCAATTGTGTTAAAGCGACATATTTTTTTATTTGTCTAGTTACCTATTTTTTCAAACATGAAATTTAACAACAATATAAGAATACTGCAGTGGAACTGCCGCTCTCTCTATTCTAATATTGACTGCTTACGTCAATTGTTGGTGTCATCTGACTGCCACGTTCTCTTATTCCAGTCTGTTAATATCAGCAAGAACAAACTACCAAGATTGGAACAATACTACTATCCACCAGTAGTAGATACAGATAAAAATGGTGATAGAGTAAATTGTGCTATCTATATCACACAGGACTACAGTATTGTGACAAACAATCACCTGTGCCAAGTGGATTACATGGGATTTTTTCATGTGCTGTAACTGTCAAGTTTTCGGACTCCTTAAAAGTAAACTGTGCTTCTGTATATTTACCTAAGGGTCCAGATGAAGCTAATACTGAATGGATGAAAAATATCAAGAATGATAATGGTAAATGGTTAGTAGGAGGGGATTTTAATGCTCATTCTCCTTTCTGGGAAAAAGAGTGCACACAGGTCAGTAGTAATAGGTTTGTCGAAAATGTTTTAGACTCAACATTATGTTTACTCAATGATGGTTCTTATACCAGAGTTCCTGATGTATCTACACATAGACCTACTGCTATTGATCTAACTTTGGTTTCACCTAAAATGGCTTTGTCATGTGCTTGGGAAACTTATAGTGAAACTCTTGGGAGTGATCACATACCAATCATCATTACAATTAATCAGTCCCCTTATTTTGAAGACACAAAACCAGATGATACAATCCCAAGATTTGATTATAAAAATGCCAAATGGTCTCAATTTTACAATACACTTAAAGATCTAGACATAAGCTTGTCCCCAGATGATGATATTGATACAATGTATGACACGTTTTGTACTTCTGTTCTAAAAGTGTCTGGTTTATGTATTCCTAAATTGAAGAATCAGGGATCTAAAGGGGGTAAACATCTCGGTAATGTCTGGTGGACTGAAGATTGCGATAAGGCAGTCAATGAGAAAAAACGGTTATTCAAGGAATACGTGCACACTAAGAAAAGTCAAGATAAAACGGTAGATGAAAAATTTAAGGAAATGAAACATTCAAATATACATAGTAATAGAGTTATGGAACAAGCCAAAAAGGATTATTGGGATAATTTTTGCAAAAGAAACACACTTGATCATAAAGATAGTAGAATGGTATGGAAAGAGATAAAAACGATAAAAAATGGAATCAAACTCCCAGAATATCCTATCATTCTTGACAATAACAAGTTACCATCATCCACAGACAAAGCAGAAGCGTTTGTCGACCAGTTTGCTAAAGTGAGCAGGTTAGATGGGTTGTCTGAAAACCAAAGAAAATTCAGAGAGGATAAAGAATCTACCCATGTCTTTAATGATGTGTCTGATAATGACACAAGCGACATCAACGCCCCAATTATATTACAAGAGGTGAAAGATGCCATAGATTCTCTCCCAAACAAAAAAACAGCTGTTGGGATTGAAGCCATTTCTAATGAAATGATTAACACTTTCCAGACAAATGGATAAGCATTTTACTTAGAATATTTGAAAAATGCTGGAGCTCAGGTCATTTGCCACAAATATGGAAAGAATCAGTAGTAGTACCGATTCACAAGGAAGGTAAACTGAAAGAAAGTATAGACAGTTACAGACCTATTTCATTAACTTCTCATGTCTGTAAACTTTATGAAACAATTGTTTTAAATAGACTGAACTACGTTTGTGAAAAGAACAACGTTATCCCAACAAACCAAGCAGGTTTTCGAAAGGGTAGAAGTGCTATTGAACATTTGGTCAAACTTACCACTCAAATTAAACATCAGTTTTCCAGGAGAAAATGTTTACTAGCAACCTTTTTTGATATCACTAAAGCTTATGATCAAGTATGGCACTCTCGTTTGCTTTATAAACTTAAAGAGATCGGATTATCAGGAAACATTTATGATTTTCTTAAAGACTTCTTAGAAAATAGATATATTAGAACAAAGGTAGGGAACTCTTACTCTACAAGAAGAAAATTACACATGGGCATTCCTCAGGGGTCTGTTATTGCCCCTGTACTTTTTAATACTCTGATGTACGATTTACCCACAAAAATTACTAAGAACATAGAACTAGTCCAATATGCAGATGACATATGCATATGGATGAAAGTGACATTAAAAAAATGTACACCTGTCAGATCACAAAACTATATCAAAAAGTTATATCAAAAAGAATTAAATACCCTTTCTGCTTACATGACTGAAAATGGTTTGCAAATATCAACTGAAAAAACACACATGATGTTATTTAATACTGGATCTGATCCAGTTAATATGCCTTTATTTCAAGTCAACGGCATACCCATTAAATATACAAAAATGGTGAAATTCCTTGGAGTAAATTTAACATCAAAGTTGTCATGGAATTTTCATATAGAGCATATTCTAACAAAAGCACGAAAAACTTTAAATCTATTAAAGATTATTAGCAAGCATGTTTGGGCTCAGGACACAATTACTCTTTTGCACCTTTCTACCGCACTGGTTAGATCAAAATTAACGTATGCACAAGAGGTGTTCTTCAGTGCACCCAAATACTTACTGAAAAAACTTCAAAGTATTGATTCCAAAGCATATAAGTTAGCCATGGGACTACCAGCCCATGCCTCTTGTACAAAAGCATACAGTGCAGCTGGGATATTACCACTGGAAGAATATAGGAATCTTGCATGCACCAAATTTGTTGTAAGAAGTTCTTCTATAGACAATAACTTAGGCCCTGAAATAAATATTAAATCGGACACTGATTTTCCCAAAAGAGCTAAAAACATATCATCTCAAACGACTCTTAGAACATATACTTCCTCGATTTTAGAATCCTCAGATATCAAACTAACATCTATTGCAAACAGATCTATTGTGTCTCCTGTCCCTCCCTGGAAACTAATACGAGCACATTTTGATATTGAGCATACAGATTTAACAAAGTCTGAAAATACTAATTTATTGTCATCCAATATCAAAATGCATTTACATGATCACTATTCCAACCATTTGAAGATATACACTGATGGATCATTAATCAATGAACATGCAGGTGCAGCATACATTATCCCAGGCCTTAACAAAGAAAAGTCTTATTATCTCGGAAAAAACAAATCTATATTCACGGCTGAGTTATTTGCTATAATTATGGCTTTAAAGTTTGTTGTTGATTACCCTCAAAATTTATTTAAAGTTGTTTTATGTGTAGATTCCAAGTCAGTTCTTACTGCAATGAAGAATTTTAGATTAAAAGTTCGACCTGAGATGATCACTGAAATAAATAATTTAGTACACTTCCTCTCAGTCAGAGACACCGAAATAACATTTCTTTGGGTGCCCTCCCACTGTGGATTATATTATAATGAAAAGGTTGATGTTCTAGCAAAGAAAGGAGCAAAACGATCATCAGATTCGCATTTTTTAACTTCTCTATGTCAGTGCAAGAGTGCTATACTTTGGCAGAAAAAGTACAATTTTCTCATTTTCATTTGATAGAAAGAGAAACTGGGTGTTTTGGTTTACACGATGAAATGAAAAATATGCATGAAAAGTTAAGTAAGTACGATCAAAACATTTATCGTAGACGTCAGATAAGTTCCTTGATCTGTAGATGGAAATTGGATTGTTTAAAAACAAAGTATGTAAAAAATATACATTGTGTATGTGGTCATAGCATTTCAATTGATCACATTCTTGTGTGTAACTTAATGAAAACATTCATTCCAAATACGTCTGTACAGCCTATTCAAAATGTTTTCCTGTTAGCAAGTGAAACATATCTTTTCTTTTTGCACTTAGCTAAAAGTCCAATTGGCAAATACTTATAATCGATAACAGTCAGTGGTGAGACAGAACAGAAGAGTTATACGTTTGATTTTTCTTTTTTTTGTTTGTTTGTTTGTTTGTTTTTATCTTTGATTAAGTGGATATTCTATTTTTCTGTTATAGTTGTAGATAAGTTAATTCTTTTGACTCCTTGTGTTAACCTTTTTTCCCAGCCTTGATTATGTTGGGTTTTTTTTTTTTTTTTTTTCGTCTAATATCACGTAACGTGGAAAGACGTAAAACAAAACAACAACAACATACACACACACGCACGCACACACACACACACACACACACGCACACAACACACACACACACACACACACACACACACACACACACACACACACACACACACCTACATGCTTGAGTGCATGCACGAGCACACATACAGTGTCACACGACACGCGGGGGCTAATTCTCGCTGGGCAAAGGACGACCAACGTAGCTGGTCGGCAGACTGGGGTGTGTGATGAATCAGCTGGAACGTTTCACAAGCTGGGAGAATTTTTTTTCGTCGTTTATATATATATATATATATATTTTTTTTTTTAATTAATTTTCTTGCGCATTGTTAATTTGTAATCTGTTGGTACTGCTATGATAGTACATAGTAAAATATGACATTTTAATACGGGCTTAAATGGACACTTTTTTTTAAAGGAATATTGTGAATCATGTTTTTGATCATTCAAAATCATAACTTTTACTGCTGTTCTTGGATAATACCGCTCACTCCTACGAACACACATATGCACATGCATGCATGTGCACGTCCACACCCACACGTGTGCACACATACTCGAATACACATGAACGCACAAATGCATACACACACGTACATGCGTACACGCCAACATACAAAGACACACTTATATACACACATATATGTACATATACATATGCAGATACGTGCGAATGCTTACACAAACCCACAAATTAACACACACACACACACACACACACACACACACACACACACACACACACACACACACACACACATGCACACGCACTTCTACATAGGCACACACACGTGCACATACATGCAGGCACGCGCACACACGTGCACACACTCACACACACACAGACACACATACACGCGCGCGCGCGCGCGCGACACACACACACACACACACACACACACACACACACACACACACACATACACGTGCGCGCACACATACACACACAAGCATGCATGCATGTGCGCGCACACGTACACACACACATGCGCACGCGCACGCGCACACACATGGGCCCGTGCCTACACATCCATACACACACATGTGTACATTCACTAAACACACATACAAAAAAAGAAAGAAAGACAACCAAGGCTAGGTAGGCACTCAAGGTCTGACCAGCGCATTGTCAGATATCTGCTAGGTCGTAGCCACGAGACCCTCTTCTTCAATTCTCTCATCTTAGTTGTTCATTCATGTATCCATCAGCTCAAAATCAAGCGTAGTGTGGTCTCGAAACTGAACGGATGTGGTGTAGCGTATATGGACTAGTCCACACACAGTGACGCCTCCTTGATGAAACTGAAACTGAAAAACTGATATCACCGATGTTTCCATACATGCATTTTTGTTTGCTCTCTATTTAGTACTGTCATCTTTGTTTCACTCATTGCCCTGGTTCTTGGTTATTCCTATGCACAATATTGTGGACCATTTCATCGTCTTTGCATGGAGCAAAATTTCAAAACAGGCTGTTGGCCTGTTCGTCTCTGTTCCTGCATTCTCAACCGGGGCTATTTTCACAAAGAATGATCTAGAATGAGCTCGTTCTGTCCATGCAGACACACAAGGTGGGAACGGTCACAGAGGCACAATACTAGGGTTTGAACCTTACCCTTAGGTTATATGTTTTCAGTTCTATTCTTCCATTCAACGGCCCCACTGAGAGACACAGGCCACAATCCTTTGGATCAAATCAGTAACAACTACAACATCGCGCTTCGCCAGGACTCACTAGAAACTTACTTACGTTGTGTAAATTGTCTAAATGTCGGTAGTACTGTATGGGGAGTAGCAAATGGGTGTTTGATTGTGTGTGCCTGACCATTTTGCCATGACTTTAATGACTCTGATTCTTTCTTCTCTTAACTTTATTTCCACCCTCTCTCTCTCTCTCTCTCTCCTCTCTCTCTCTCTCTCTCTCTCTCTCTCTGTGTGTGTGTGTTTGTGTGTGTGTGTGTGGTGTGTTGTGTCTGCCTGTCTGTCCGTGTGTCTCTCGGTCTCTATCTGTCAGTCTGTCTGTCCGTCTGTCTGTCTGTCTGTCTGTCTGTCTCTGTGTGTGTGTTGTGTGTGTGTGTGTGTGTGTGTGTGTGTTGTGTGTGTGTGTGTGTGTGTGTGTGTGTGTGTGTGTGTGTGTGTGTGTGTGTGTGTGTTAGAGTTAGATTTATTAAGGCTAAGTATTATTTTGACCCCTGTAGTTTTAGAGCCAACTTATTGTTAGCAACAAGAAATGAACATGCCCTCTACGATCTTGCTATGTACATATTTTATGAAGCTCAAAAGCCAATACGAACGGTATATTCATAATAGTTTGTGTAGTGTACATATGTGTAATGGCTTTTTCTTTCCATTTTCTTTACTGAGAGTCCTTCTTGTGTGTTGTATTGCGGGTGTCACCCCTTCAGTATGGACTATGGCCTCAATTTGAAGAAATTCGCATTCGCATTCGCACTCTCTCTCTCTCTCTCTCTCTCTCTCTCTCTTGGGTGTTGTTTGTGTGTGTGTGTGTGTGTGTGTGTGTGTGTGTGTGTGTGTGTGTGTGTGTGTGTGTGTGTGTGTTCCTACCTACATTAGCTTTATAGACTGTGAAAAGTCATTCGATATTTTGACAGAGAGACATTCTGGATGCTGTTGAGTCTCTGTGGAATACCCAAAATCCTTGTCTCCCTGATCGAGGGCAGCTGTCAAGAGATGTCATGCTGGATTACTAATGTGGAACATTTATGAAATTGCTCAGAGAACCATCGATCCTTCTGCTTTTTGGGGGAGCAGCAGAAACAAAATCATAATCTACAGAAAGTAGATAGTATAACATGTTCCTGCCCCTCCTCAACACAAATAAATAAATATGTCTCAGTTTGAAAAGTAGGTTGTAATAGGTAAGCTACTATTTGTTCACTTTACATCTAACTACAAAATAGTCGGATTAGCAGTTTCCCAACACACCATGGTCGATGATGTGAAGACTCAGAAGTTGCTAGAGCGCGATCGTGTGCAGTCAGGTAACGACCAGCTTCCTTCACCATCAACCGTTTCGTTAGACTTCTGCTACGCACATGAATGGCCCCATTCCTTTGGCAGGCGTTGAAGAAACTGCTAAATACAATAAGGCTTGACAGTTCCTCAAAATCATCATCAGTATTTGGCAGTGCACCCAGCAGTTTGGGTGGTCTTGGTCTTCAGGTCCATTGACAAAAAGCTCTGGACTCTGTCCTCCCTCAGGTTGGGCGAAGGACACTGGGGCGCGAAAAACTAACACAAAGGGGCGCTAGAACCATCCCAGGTAAGTGTTTGAATGCTAAATATGGCGTGTGTGAAGACATAGATGTTTAGCATTGGCGGCACATTGCGAATTCAATTGTCTTTGAAACTTCATGCCCATTTGTTGTCTGAGGGCTCTCTTGACCAAACATCAGGTAGGCATATGACATTAGGTAACACAGAGTTCGTCAAAACACAGTTGGCAAAAGCAAAGCATCTTGAGTCATCCGTTTATGTGCCATGATGTCGAGTGTAAACATCTCTGACACTTCTTCTGCAGCAGAATCCTTCTAACGACCATTGCTGATTTGGGAACAGTGCTTCTTCCAAAGAATCCTGAAAATCGGCTCCACCAGGACGATCCGAAAAGACATCTACGGAACAGAAGCTTTGCTGTTGGAAGGGTTCATGAAACACGCTGTGAGCAGGGATTTCAACAGTTAGGTGCACTACAGGTCAAAATTTAAGGCCAAAGATTCTTTTCAAGGAACAGCTGTTCCATCATCGTCTTGGAAATGCATTCTGTTTCTAAAGGACTAATCACAGAGTCATACTTATATCCACACACCATATTTTATTGAAAAGAATCCAATTGCTGACCTACAAATGACGTCAAACACAAGCACATCCTTTTGCTTGGCGTGGAACTACAGTCTGTTTCAGCGTAATGGAAATTTCACCTAGCAAAGGCATGTGAGAGCACCCCTTTGTCCAGGCAGTCACAGCCCAAGACGTCCCATCAACCATCGCCTCATAGGCAGTGTTATGACACGCGTTGTCACCGGCTACAGTTTGTGCTGGACCTGCAGCCACAAATTGACGTGCCAACTCAAATAGCTGCTGGAGAAAAAAAAATATGTGTATAACAGGTTGGCACATTCCGCAAAGACACACACTGTCATTCCGACATATTTCGGGCAGAAATCATTGTGTCCAGAAATGTTTTCTGAGTATGAAGTGATACAGAAAGCTTTCAGAAATAGTTTATTACACATAGTTGGTATATTACTAACCTACTGCTGCCATGTTTTATTGACGGGACATTTCATAATCATTGCAAATGCCATTTATTAACAGGATCAACAAGGTCATGGGTTCAGTGCTGTGCTGAGCTTTTGATGAATTGGGTTCATTTCCCTTATCATACTGATATCTGAAATAGACACATCATTGTCCATAGTGATGTTTCAGTATTCTAGTGATCTAGAGCAGCGAATTCCATACATTTCTGCCCCATCCACCACTTAGCTAAAGTGTACTTCCATAACTGGGCGTTCGGTATCATTAAAAAAAAGGGGAGGGGGGGGGGGGGGTCATGTTTATGAATTTGTCAGTGTATACCTTCATTTTCTTATGTCCTTTATCCTGAATGCGAGCGCGCGCGCGCGCGCGCGCGTGTGTGTATGTGTGTGTGTGTGTGTGTGTGTGTGTGTGTGTGTGTGTGTGTGTGTGTGTGTGTGTGTGTGTGTGTGTGTGTGTGTGTGTGTGTGTGTCTGCGGATGCGTGCATGTGTGTGTGTGTGTGTGTGTGTGTGTGTGTGTGTGTGTGTGTGTGTGTGTGTGTGTGTGTCGTGCGTGTGATTCATTGACTGACTTATTTGTTCGCTACTTCCAATTATTTACTTATTACGGTTTGTATCGATGTTTGTATTGATGTGAAGTCTCTAAGCTTAGCGGAGGAAAAAAAACTCTCAATGACTTTTCATTATTTTGCTCAGTGCTAACGCTGCAAGGCCGACATTTATAACTATTATGCAGCTGTAGGCCAGATTCAAAAGTCAGAGGTTAGACTATTGTCAGCCATGATAAAACAAAAACAAAAACAAAACAACAACAATAAAAAAACACCCGCACCCAAATTAGGGTTATGGCTATCCACGGGTTATCTAACAAAAAGCTAGGCCCGCCCAATTAGACATTGAGGTGATGGCTTTTCAGGGCTCACCAGCTGAAAGCTGGCCACTACCAGATAGGCACTGGAGTGATGGCTTGCTCAGGATTATCCGTCTAGAAACCAAACTCACCTGATTAGATGCTGGGATGATGGCTTTCTTAAATTGAACACCTAGACTCAAGACTGTTTTTTAATTCAATGCACATTAATTTCACTTTATCTATTCGTTTTTTACTCACAAACACAGACACAATCGACATAAATTAGAGTCAGCATATCTCACCAGGTGGGAAAAGCTAGGAAAAGCTATTGAGCAGTCAGTTTATTCTCACAATGTTCACTAATTTTCAGAAAGCTGTTCATTGTTGCTTAAAAGGGTTATAGTTATATGATACTACTCTTGAGAACGAGAAGATGACACAAATGCAAAATGTTGCAAAACCGTTTACCATAAATAGAAAATAGAAATTAACTGCAATAATCACAATGATCCAAAATGTTCCAGAAATTACATGATGAGGAGAATCGTTCACCATCCGACACCACATGAACTGTTTAGCCTGCAGCATAATCTATTTACGGTTTTGCAGCAAACGTCCACACAGCCAGCATGTTGGGAAACGAAAAACTCATTAAAAACTCGTTTTTACCAACACAGATCGAACATCAAAAAGAATACTGGAACTTCAGTAACCAGAAATTTCCACCAGACTAATCACTCCCTTTATGATCTAAGATGCATAGTTATAGAAAAGTTTTTTTCAGAGGACAGTGACTACCGACTTCGACGTGAATCTTTCTGGTTCAACAAATTACGTACTGTTTACCCAGAGGATCTCAACATGGTCACCTAGATTCTTCCTCATACCCTCCCTTCTCCCCCAAACTCCCCCTCCAACAGTGTCCCCACCTTTCGTCTCCCTTCGCCTCTACCCCCTCCCTATCTTCACTATCTACCCTCACTGCCACACCCTTCATTCAAACCTTCTTTTAGACCTCCCCTCCCAGGCTCTTGACCATCTTCCTCCCTACCAGCTCCTATATTATGATTTCTTTACGCACATACCTTTTGGTGGTCTCTTGCTGGTCTCCCTCCTACTCCCCCCCCCCCCCCCCCCCGCTTTCTATCACATTTACAATCCCCCTCGCTTCCTTTTTTGTGGTGTTGTGTTACCTGAGATTACACCTCCCCAACCTCTTCCTCACACGCGAGTGTGCGTGCGCTCGCGCGCGCACAACACACACGCACACGCTCGTGTGCGCGCACGTGTGCGCGCACGCACCAAATTTCCCCCCCCCTTCCTCCCCCCCTTCCTCCCCCCCCCCCTGTTTATAATAATTTCGTTCCTGCCCCCAGTCCTTCCCCTCCCTACATGCTTTTACCCTCTTCCCTTTCCCCTCTTCCTTCCCTGTCCACCTCTTCGGGAGTAGGCATGTATGTGGTCAGCCTACTTTAAAATAGTACTCTAGTTGTGATTTACTTTATGAAGACATGACCTTACTTACTTATACACATAATTTGATATTTGCAAGATCTATGCATAGGCAAGATGAAGTCGTTTGAAATGCTCATAGACAATTGAATCTGCGACATGTAACTGAAAACCGGTATCCCTCTCTCTCTCTCTCTCTCTCTCTCTGTCTCTCTCTGTACGAGTGTGTGCATGCGTGCATGCGTGAGTGTGTGTGCGTGTGTGTGTGTGTGTGTGTGTGTGTGTGTGTGTGTGTGTGTGTGTGTGTGTGTGTGTGTGTGTAAAACTGGCATGCACAATTATAATGTTTGAATTTTTTAAATAGGGACTGGCATCCCTTTTCCATTGTGAAGGAATATAGTTATCTTTTCGAGCGCCCGCGCGTATGTATGTATGTGTGTGTGTGTGTGTGTGTGTGTGTGTGTGTGTGTGTGTGTGTGTGTGTGTGTGTGTGTGTGTGTGTGTGCGTGCGTGCGTGCGTGCGCGCGTGCGTAAGAGTGTGTGTGTGTGTATGTGTGTGTGTGTGTGTGTGTGTGTGTGTGTGTGTGTGTGTGTGTATGTGTGTGTGTGTGTGTGTGTGTGTTGTGTGTGTGTGTGTGTGTGTGTGATTAAGAAAAAGCTTCTGATAACGTTTGAACCCTACCTCCCAGCCTGCACTCACTTCCAAACCATTGCACTGCGACCACAAGTAGCAAGTCAATACTGGGCCCAAGTGACATGCAACAGACCCACAGTATGAGTCAACCCTCTTGTTTCTGATTCTGTAGATGCTAGCCATGGATGTCTGTTTTTTTAACTCTGCATATGTACACAACACCCTCCCCCCTCCCCCATGCATGCATATGCAAACAAGGGATTCACATTTTTTTAATTTTGTAATTCTATTCTACGCTAAAAATAGAAGTTAAAAAAAACAATAATACATGTATAAATCATGAACAAACTGTCACCCCAGTTTTACTTCAATCTAAACTCCATTCAAAGAATGTTGACTGTCTTTGGTTGCGGAAAGACAGACTTAAATGCCAACTGTATGAATGAAAGGGTTGTTGGGGAGGTTTTTTCCTTTTTTTCATTAAAAAAAAAAGAAGTAATTTTTACCAAGAAACACGGAAGGCTGAAAGGGGTGGGTGGGAAAGGAGAGAGGGCTGAGATGGATTACTCATAATTACATTCATACATAGAGACTGGAAATGGATTACTCATTGTCACATTCATACATAGAGACTGGAAATGGATTACTCATTGTCACATTCATACATAGAGACTGGAAATGGATTACTCATAATTACATTCATACATAAAGACTGGAAATGGATTACTCATTGTCACATTCATACACAGAGACTGGAAATGGATTACTCATTGTCACATTCATACATAGAGACTGGAAATGGATTACTCATTGTCACATTCATACATAGAGACTGGAAATGGATTACTCATTGTCACATTCATACACAGAGACTGGAAATGGATTACTCATTATACATTCATACATAGAGACTGGAAATGGATTACTCATTATCACATTCATACATAAGACTGGAAATGGATTACTCATTATTACATTCATACATAGAGACTGGAAATGGATTACTCATTTTACATTCATACATAGAGACTGGAAATGGATTACTCATTGTCACATTCATACACAGAGACTGGAAATGGATTACTCATTTCACATTCATACACAGAGACTGGAAATGGATTACTCATTGTCACATTCATACATAGAGACTGGAAATGGATTACTCATTGTCACATTCATACATAGAGACTGGAAATGGATTACTCATTGTCACATTCATACATAGAGACTGGAAATGGATTACTCATTGTCACATTCATACACAGAGACTGGAAATGGATTACTCATTGTCACATTCATACACAGAGACTGGAAATGGATTACTCATTGTCACATTCATACACAGAGACTGGAATGGATTACTCAATGTCACATTCATACAAGAACTGGAAATGGATTACTCATGTCACATTCATACATAAGACTGGAAATGGATTACTCTATTACATTCATAAATAAAGACTGGAAATGGATTACTCACTGTCACATTCAAAACTAGAGACTGGAAATGGATTACTCATTGTCACATTCATACATAGAGACTGGAAATGGATTACTCATTATTACATTCCCCCCCCCCCCCCCCCTTTTTTTTTTTTTTTTTTTTTTTCATTATCACATTCATACACGAACTGGAAATGGACTCATTGTCACATTCATACATAAAGACTGAAATGGATTACTCATTGTCACTTCATACACAAGACTGGAAATGGTTATCATGTAATTCTACATAAGACTAAATGGATTACTCACTTCACATTCATACATAGAGACTGGAATGGATTCCTTATTACCATAAATAAGATGAAATGATATCATTACTTTCATACATAGAGATGGAAATGGATTACTCATTTCACATTCATACATAGAGACTGAAATGATTACTCTTGTCACATTCATACAAGACTGGAATGGATTACCATGTAATTCATACATAGAGATGGAAAGGATTTCCTGTCCATTCATACATAAGACTGGAAATGATTATATTGTACATCAACATAGAGACTGGAAATGGATTACTACTGTCACATTCATACACAGAGACTGAAATGGATTACTCATTGTCACATTCATACATAGAGACTGGAAATGGATTACTCATTGTCACATTCTACATAGAGACTGAAATGGATTACTCATTATTACATTCATACATAAGACTGGAAATGGATTACTCATTTACATTCATAAATAAGACTGGAAATGGATTACTCATTTCACATTCATACAAAGACTGGAAATGGATTACTCATGTCACATTCATACATAGAGACTGGAAATGGATTACTCATTATCACATTCAACATAGAGACTGGAAATGATTACTCATTGTCACATTCATACAAGAGACTGGAAATGGATTACTCATTATCACATTCATACAAAAAACTGGAAATGGATTACTCATTATTACATTCATACATAGAGACTGGAAATGGATTACTCATTGTCACATTCATACATAGAGACTGGAAATGGATTACTCATTGTCACATTCATACACAGAGACTGGAAATGGATTACTCATGCACATTCATACATAAGACTGGAAATGGATTACTCATTACAATCATACATAAGACTGGAATGGATACTATGCACATTCATACATAGAGACTGACTGGATTACTCATTGTCACATCATACATAGAGACTGAAATGATACTCATTGTCACATTCATACATAAACTGGAAAGGATACCCATTGTCACATTCATACAAGAGACTGGAATGGTTACTCATTGTCACATTCATACATAAAGCTGAAATGGATTATCATTTACATTATACACAGAGACTGAATGGATTACTCATGTCACATCATACACAGACTGGAAATGGATTACTCATATTACATTCATACATAGAGACTGGAAATGATTATCATGTCACATTCATAAAGAGACTGGAATGGATTACTCATTTCACATTCATAATAGAGACTGGAAATGGATTACTCATTGTCACTTCATACAAGAGACTGGAATGGATTACTCATTGTCACATTCATAAAGAGATGGAATGGATTACTCATTGTCACATTCATACAAGAGACTGGAAATGGATTACTCATTGTCACATTCATACAAAGACTGGAAATGGATTACTCATTGTCACATTCATACATAGAGACTGGAAATGGATTACTCATTATACATTCATACATAGAGACTGGAAATGGATTACTCATTGTCACATTCATACATAAGACTGGAAATGGATTACTCATTTACATTCATACATAGAGACTGGAAATGGATTACTCATTGTCACATTCATACATAGAGACTGGAAATGGATTACTCATTGTCACATTCATACACAGAGACTGGAAATGGATTACTCATTATCACATTCATACAAGAGACTGGAAATGGATTACTCATTGTCACATTCATACATAGAGACTGGAAATGGATTACTCATTGTCACATTCATACATAGAGACTGGAAATGGATTACTCATGTCACATTCATACATAAGACTGGAAATGGATTACTCATTGTCACATTCATACATAGAGACTGGAAATGATTACTCATTTACATTCATAACAAGACGGAAATGGATTACTCATTGTCACATTCATACATAGAGACTGGAAATGGATTACTCATTGTCACATTCATACATAGAGACTGGAAATGGATTACTCATTGTATTCATACATAATTGATCATAATCATACAGAACTGGAAATGGATACTCATTGTCACATTCATACAAAGACTGGAAATGGATTACTCATTTCACATTCATACAAAGACTGGAAATGGATTACTCATTTACATTCATATAAAGACTGGAAATGGATTACTCATTGTCACATTCATACATAAGACTGGAAATGGATTACTCATTACATTCATAAAAGACTGGAAATGGATTACTCATTCACATTCATACATAAGACTGGAAATGGATTACTCATTGTCACATTCATACATAGAGACTGGAAATGGATTACTCATTATACATTCATAAAAAGACTGAAATGGATTACTCATGTACATTCATACATAAGACTGGAAATGGATTACTCATTGTCACATTCATACATAAGACTGGAAATGGATTACTCATTGTCACATTCATACATAGAGACTGGAAATGGATTACTCATTGTCACATTCATACAAACTAGAGACTGAACGAACTATGGATTACTCATTGTCACATTCATACATAGAGACTGGAAATGGATTACTCATTGTCACATTCATACATAGAGACTGGAAATGGATTACTCATTGTCACATTCATACATAGAGACTGGAAATGGATTACTCATTGTCACATTCATACATAGAGACTGGAAATGGATTACTCATTGTCACATTCATACATAGAGACTGGAAATGGATTACTCATTATTCACATTCATACATAGAGACTGGAAATGGATTACTCATTGTCACATTCATACACAGAGACTGGAAATGGATTACTCATTTCACATTCATACATAGAGACTGGAAATGGATTACTCATTGTCACATTCATACATAGAGACTGGAAATGGATTACTCATTGTCACATTCATACATAGAGACTGGAAATGGATTACTCATGTCACATTCATACATAGAGACTGGAAATGGATTACTCATTGTCACATTCATACATAAGACTGGAAATGGATTACTCATTAGTCACATTCATACATAGAGACTGGAAATGGATTACTCATTGTCACATTCATACATAGAGACTGGAAATGGATTACTCATTGTCACATTCATACATAGAGACTGGAAATGGATTACTCATTGTCACATTCATACACAGAGACTGGAAATGGATTACTCATTGTCACATTCATACATAGAGACTGGAAATGGATTATCATCATTGTCACATTCATACATAGAGACTGGAAATGGATTACTATTCATTATCACATTCATAACTATGAAGACTGGAATGGAATTACTCATTGTCACATTCATACATAAGACTGGAAATGGATTACTCATTGTCACATTCATACATAGAGACTGGAAATGGATTACTCATTTCACATTCATACATAGAGACTGGAAATGGATTACTCATTGTCACATTCATACATAGAGACTGGAAATGGATTACTCATTGTCACATTCATACATAGAGACTGGAAATGGATTACTCATTGTCACATTCATACACAGAGACTGGAAATGGATTACTCATTGTCACATTCATACATAGAGACTGGAAATGGATTACTCATTGTCACATTCATACATAGAGACTGGAAATGGATTACTCATTACATTCATACATAGAGACTGGAAATGGATTACTCATTGTCACATTCATACATAGAGACTGGAAATGGATTACTCATTGTCACATTCATACATAGAGACTGGAAATGGATTACTCATTGTCACATTCATACATAGAGACTGGAAATGGATTACTCATTGTCACATTCATACATAGAGACTGGAAATGGATTACTCATTGTCACATTCATACACTAGAGACTGGAAATGGATTACTCATTGTCACATTCATACATAGAGACTGGAAATGGATTACTCATTGTCACATTCATACATAGAGACTGGAAATGGATTACTCATTGTCACATTCATACATAGAGACTGGAAATGGATTACTCATTGTCACATTCATTACATCAAGACTGGAAATGGATTACTCATTGTCACATTCATACATAGAGACTGGAAATGGATTACTCATTGTCACATTCATACACAGAGACTGGAAATGGATTACTCATTGTCACATTCATACATAGAGACTGGAAATGGATTACTCATTGTCACATTCATACAAGACTGAAATGGATAATGTCCTTCATACTAAACTGAATGATACTCATTATCATTCATACATAGAGACTGGAAATGGATTACTCATTGTCACATTCATACATAGAGACTGGAAATGGATTACTCATTGTCACATTCATACATAGAGACTGGAAATGGATTACTCATTGTCACATTCATACACAGAGACTGGAAATGGATTACTCATATGTACATTCATACATAGAGACTGGAAATGGATTACTCATTGTCACATTCATACACAGAGACTGGAAATGGATTACTCATTGTCACATTCATACACAAGAGACTGGAAATGGATTACTCATTTCACATTCATACACAGAGACTGGAAATGGATTACTCATTGTCACATTCATACACAGAGACTGGAAATGGATTACTCATTGTCACATTCATACACAGAGACTGGAAATGGATTACTCATTGTCACATTCATACACAGAGACTGGAAATGGATTACTCATTGTCACATTCATACATAGAGACTGGAAATGGATTACTCATTGTCACATTCATACACAGAGACTGGAAATGGATTACTCATTGTCACATTCATACATAGAGACTGGAAATGGATTACTCATTGTCACATTCATACATAGAGACTGGAAATGGATTACTCATTGTCACATTCATACATAGAGACTGGAAATGGATTACTTACATCTATGTACATTCAATACATACAGAGACTGGAAATGGATTACTCATTGTCACATTCATACATAGAGACTGGAAATGGATTACTCATTATTCACATTCATACATAGAGACTGGAAATGGATTACTCATTGTCACATTCATACATAGAGACTGGAAATGGATTACTCATTTCACATTCATACACAGAGACTGGAAATGGATTACTCATTGTCACATTCATACACAGAGACTGGAAATGGATTACTCATTATACTACATTCATACCATAAAAGACTGGAAATGCATGCCCCATTCCATACAAGGATCAATGATTGCAGACTGAAGAAGAGAAGAAAAAGACAGACAGTGAAACTGGCTGGAAGTTCATGCAACCCAATCAATAAACCCTGCAAAGTTTGCCAGCTGATTCGACAGAGACAGAGATAATGTTGCTTATAGCCTAGTCGACCGCAAAGGGCCATATCTAGGCTGTTCACCAGTTGAAGTCAACTCTCATGTCATTAAAAAAAAACATAAACAAACAAAAATTCGTGCACACAACACATTAAAATACACCTTCTCAAAATACGCCTGAAATTTCATTAAAAATCTTCCTTCCGATAAATCTAAGATCTGATGAAAACTGTTGCTTCCTTTCAGAAATTCAAAGATCACATCAGGGGAACATCTCTGAACAAGGTTTTCATGGAGTCTGCTGCAAAGTGTGTATGTCTCACATCATGCAAGTCCCCCAGCTGATTCTGCCCATGAGTGTCACCGACAGAAGAGAGGATAATGAGTGCCAGAAACTGTTCCTTGGAACCCTCTCTGTCAGGTTGAAGTCAAATGCTCAATGACAAAAACACAGGGGTGAAGAAAAAAAAAAAAAAAAAAGGGAAAAGCTTTAAGATGACAGTGAAGTACTGGAATGACCCATCACAGACCTTATATGGAGCCACAAGGCAAAACGCTGTACTGAAATTTGCATCACAATAATGCAAAGAGAGGAAGCTGTGCTATTCTTGTCTGCT
>JAMYXO010001837.1:7500-10000 GCA_033310375.1 Conus canariensis | reverse complement strand
TGTGCTGGCTTGATGTCGAATGCGTAATTGCTGATTTGTCAGTGTATAGCATAATCTTGCTACTTTTAATTCAGGAAAGAACAATATCAGTGCATAGCTCAATACTGGACCAGACATCGGAACATTCATCAGGAGAGTTACTGTTTGACTTCTCAGTATCATTGCCATGCTTCTAAACGTACCTATCATGAGTAAAATGATGTGCAAGTGCTGAGAAAAAGTTCCAGCAGCATAGGTCCCAGTCTTGGGAACATAACACACTAGGGAATTTCAGGCAAACACACAATTATTAATGAGAACATAATGTCAAGTGAAATATGACACAAACGATTCAGGAACTTTGCCCAGCCTTCCAAACTGACTTTTAACCTCTTCAAAAAGATAGGGCGATTCAGAGTGTCGAATATTGCAGGGAGTTCAAGGAGAGAATTCATGGAGATAAGCTTTTTATCTATTCGTCAGCAGACTTCTCAGGACACTCTGTACAGAAGTATCAGTATTGTAATCCTTCCCTCGCCCAGTTTCATTAATTTCAACGAGGCAGTTATATGGCAAATGGTTCTGTAGACGTTTCAGTACAACCTTCTCAAGTACCGCTGAAATATAACTAGACCATTGGCATCCATAATTCGAGAAAAGCCAGCCTGTGCGGTGGGTCCCCACTGTTAGATACATGCAGAGTAACAGAAGATGGATAATTGCATGTGTATAATTAAAAGATCTGTATTGTGGACACATTGTATTTTGTCATCATGGCTCTGATGGTCATTCGTTGGGTTTACAAATAATGGTCAGTGCCTCCCTCTCACACTTTTTTGTACAACATAGCAATAATCTTTTGGACTCACTTCACACAATTTCTAAACGAGAATTACGATTGTGCAGATCATTTTACACTCTACAGGAAACTTCTTTCATTTGGATTTGATTCACATTTACACGCAGATAATATAACTGGTTATGTTATAGTGTGAGTCAAATTGTTTCTGTACATGCGTAGAATCCAAAAGACATCCTCTAGTGAAAGGGCAGCTTATGAATATATCATAAAAATAAACATGCATTACCGTTATATAATGTTGAAATCATGTTATCAAAGGCATCTCATTGATGACCAGCAACATTATGATGTAATGTATTCATATGGAAACAACCAGTGTTTTGCGTTTAACTGGTCACCCGACGAATTTGCTGACAAAGGAGTTTTTGTTGCCCACTGCAGTGGTAAGCAGAAGGTCTAGAGACGTGCCCGATCTCCTGCAATTCCCTGATTCATTGCACACAAGACGAAACATCGTGTGATTGAACGAACACAAAAAGGAGCTTTTTGTCTATGGGGCTTTATCTAGCTTTAAAGGGGAAGGGAAAAAAATGAGAAAAAAAGCGGCGTCTGAAGCGGATTTATGACCTAGCGCATACCAGGAACGAGAAGAAAAGAATTTAGACACGAGATAAGAAGAGGAGCTTTGTGTAGAGATGGTGAGCAGAAAACTATTGCAGATCTAGTCACTCAGACCTGAAAGCAACCTGACCCAAGGGGGGAGAGAGAGAGAGAGAGAGAGAGAGAGAGAGAGAGAGAGAGAGAGAGAGAGAGAGAGAGAGAGAGAGAGAGAGAGAGCGCAAATTAAAACAGAAAGTCCAAGTCACTCTGGGAAAGAACAACGGTGGGGGTAGGAGTAACAAGAATCAAACATGAACAAAACCTCGACGCAAAAACCAGAAACATTTCTCTCTCTCTCTCTCTCTCTCTCTCTCTCTCTCTCTCTCTCTCTCTCTCTCTTTCTCTCTCTCTCTCTCTCTCTCTCTCTCTCTCTCTCTCTCATATATGTCAAAATATACGTTATTCGGCCACGCAACTTGCCGAGCATTGTTCACCACCCACACAACCTACTCACCGCATACCCTGCTTGATTATCATGGCTTTGAACTGACAAGTTAGTAGGCAGGCCTCCTCTGCTGTTCATCATTACCATTTTTGTTACAACTCGGCACCACCAAGCACCAGGGAATGAGTAGGATGACTGTAATTTTGCTGACCAGGAGGCGGAAAAAACAACAACAAAAACAACAACAAAAACTAGTACCTACTGCACAAATAACAAAAATGACAAACATAATACTTGGTGACAATGATGTCCACCCCACCCTTGTCCTGACCTTCCCAAGCCTAATCCCCCATCTGTTTCCTAGCTTTTTTTTCCCTATCCCTATGGCATCATTTCCCGTCCGTCTTCCAGACATGCACAAGACCAGAGTTCTCTTCGCCGTGCCAGTTAAATCGCCTCTTATTCCAGACATGCACAAGACCAGAGTTCTCTTCGCTGTGCCAGTTAAATCGCCTCTTATTTGCATTCTTTACTTTCCTGTTCTTGTCTTTCTTGTCTAGAGCAACAGCAACAACAAATACTGGATTGATTTCTCTGGTTTTATGATGCACAGGTAGGGTTGTTAAAAAGAGCATTGCTTGCTTCTTTCTTAGGCTGTTTTGCGTCATACTCTG